>JAJKFI010036634.1:0-25937 GCA_029204185.1 Lerista edwardsae
ACATATAAACACCTGGGCCATCTGTATGCCTGGTGAGTGGGGGGGGGGTCAGGGATGGCACCTATAAACACCCGGGCGAAGCCGGGTACATAAAAGCTAGTATTATATAAACTTGCAGTGCATCCTAACTATCCTGAAACTCCATTTCAGTTCTGCTGAACCTTTAGAGCAATCTCTTGGAGGAGACCGCCAGCTACAATCTATTCTCCCTCTCGTGTCCCCACTCTGACTCTCATCTAAACTACAGATCCATTGATAATCCTAGTTTATCAATGCCAACCCCTGAAAGAGATCAAGAAAGTTCTGGTATTGCCCTGTGTCCCTCCCCAAGACAAGCAGTCCTTGGGGTAGATTTCACAATCCTTGTCCAAGGAGTTTCCAGCCAGCATCCCCAAGCTGATCAGGTTTCTGGAGCTCAGTTCTAGTACCCCTTGACCAACCCACAACCACAAGATGCACACCAATCCCTGTTCTCAATCCCTGTTTTACCTGGCAGCCAATACCTGCCAGCCAATTGTATTTGACCTGGATAGAGCATCAGACCCTCTCAAACAGTGTGGAGCAGTATGATCCAGGAACTCCCTCCCGCCCCACCTGGAATTCCTGCAATGCCAGTGAGCCTTATGACACATTTACAACACCAGCACGAGCAGTACGCTTGTACTACTCATGCTGGAGGGCTCTGGATTGAGCCCTAACTCAGCAATTTCCAACCTTTTCATATCTCATCATACTGACAATGTGATAAAATTGTCAGGGCACATCATAATTTTTTTTGACAAGGCACACCATGCAGGGGGCTCATATCCCCCAAATGGCCCTACTAATAAATTACCCTCCCCCAAACTCCCATGGCACACCTATGGACAGCGGCGTCATGCAGCCGGAATGCTGGGCAGGAGGAACGGGTGAGCGGCAGCCCACCTGTTGCGTACTGCTCCGTTTCGCCGTCTTCCCCGCCCTCCCGCTGCTGCCCATGGACCATCTGTGGCATACCAATGTGCCGTGGCAAAACCAGTTGGAAATAGCTGGCCTGACTAGATAAATGCATATTGAACAGCAAAGGCTGAAGGTAAATGGAGAAGGTATATGTGAAGTAAGGAAAGGATTAACACACATTGTATCCCAAAAAGACTTTGACCACCATAGATTATTTTATCTATATTACTACTAACTTGCATTGGCTTTAAACTGCTTTAACAATCATGACTTTCCCTCTGCCACCAGATCCTGAAATTCTGGTTTGACAAGGAAGACAAGGCCTTTCCCTTACGGATCCCTGAGCCCCCTCCCCTCAAAGAATTAGTGTTCAGTCCCCCGGCAGAGAGAATAACTGCTCAACGATCGAGACTGTTGTATAGCTATGCTCAGCATGGGTCAGAACAAACCTAAGTACTTCCTAATGCGGCAGTAACCTGCTATAAATGGATTGTCTATGACATGCAGTTTAGCAAGAGAAATCTGTTTCACTTATTTCACGTATTGCTACTGGCCAGTCAGTGACATTTTATTCTAATTTACATGGAAATATTGACTGTTTTGTATCTGGACAATGAATCATGTATTGCAGCAATTGTTCTCAAACGTTTTAGCACCAGGACCCACTTTTTAGAATGACAATCTTGACACAAGCAAAACATCCTCACCACCGTCGCTCTTTCCAGCATCCCCTCTTCCCATGCTTTCAATATGGCTGCTCTAGGTGCTTTGCAACCCACCTGAAATTGGATCTCAACCCACTGGTGGGTCCTGACTCACAGTTTTGGAACCACTATATTGTAGTAATATGGTGTAAAGAACCAGCCACGGGAAGTTTTCCTGAGCAGTCCAGGCCTTTAACAGAAACACCCGTTAAGCGCCTGACTGCCAATTCTACCGTGGCCGGCCATGAGTACTACTAAAGACTTATGTACTTAGGAAACCTGGTAACACCACCAGCTCCCAACCTGCTGCTCAAACTCAGGCTTCTCAAACTGAGAAGAGTATATCAGCATCAAGGCAATTCCAAGACACCTCCAACCTCACTCACCCAGAGGTAGAGATGCTGGAAACCAGCCTTAGATAAATCCCTTAGCAGTTCCCAATGCAAACGGTAACGGGCATAAAGAGGACTGGAGTTAGCCAGCACCCTTTCCTTCCCCCCACCAGAACATACTCACAACCAAGCAAATATAGCTTGACAAGCTTTATTTAAAGTAAGACTCATTGGTTATAAGGCCCAAAGGCAACAGAAATGAAATATAATGCATAACAGGTTAAAAATAATAAAACTTAAACTTCCTACTTTTTACTGAGACTAATATTGCTTAACACTTTAAGTTCTTAGCCAGATTTTACTCAAGACATCATAAGAAGCAAGTGAGCCGGTCTTCTCTCCTTCTCAGCAACTGAGTCAAGCCATTGTCCTGGAACAGCCCAAGGAAAAGCTGAACACAGGCCAAGGGGTGATTTTTATAGCCCTTCGCTTCACAGCTTTTTTCTCTTAGGCTAATTGCCTTTCTGCCAGGTAACAGGGTGGGGCAATTACTCCCATGAGTTACAGCTGTGAAGGAATTTTGGGAGTAGGCAGCTGGCACCGAGTCTTTGAGCTGGGGCCTCTTGCAAAGCCTCCCAAAAAGTTTCTGAGGCCAGCCGATAAGAACTGAGGCACCAAGGCTGTCAGTTCTTGATTTTTGACTGAGGCCTGCATTAGCTTACTTTTAGACAGCTGGAACACCTTCAAGATGGAGTCTGGCCGGTTAAGATGGTGTTAGGCTTGTATTTAAGTTGCTAGTTCTTTACATATGGATACAAAATAATTCCTATTTTGATAAGCAGTGCATCAACTTAGGACGCAGTACTGACCAACTTTCCAGTACTGGGGTAAGGGCAATGCAGCTGTGAGGTGAGGGAACAAACATTCCCTTGCCTTAAGGAGGTCTCCATGACTACTATTCCACTGCAGGATGTAGCACATGTCCCATTGCCACAGCTATGTCAGAACTGGAAAGTTGGTTAGGATTGCGCCCTTAATTATTATTCCCATGGCCTAAGAGTGGGAAGTATAAGGGAGATCAGCTCAGGGTGCCAGAGACTAGTTTGGGCACCTGGTTGAGGACTACTGAAGGTAAAGCAGGGCAAAATGACAGTACTACTTTTCACAGGAAATGTTGAGTGAGGTAGTGGGATAATCGGAAGCTGCTGCCTTATCCCTGAAAGTTGTTCTTTTGCCTTACTTCTCCATGTACCATACTGCTGCGTGCAGCAGTACAGCTACGTATATTTCTCCTGGGTGAGGATTCCAGCCTATCAGCATGGTCAAATGATTGTTATGATATAATCCATCTACCCCTACAATGTTACAGGGTCTGCTTTGGAAACCTTTGTTTTCACTCTAAATATATTTTCAAAAGAAACAGTATATTTTAAATAACTTGAGAAAGTCTTTTTAAAGACTGTGATCTTTAAATGGTGAACCAACTATAACCTGTTCTACCGAATAGTCAAGACTCGTTGGTGAGACGTACTGATGATGGGAAATGCAAGTACTGTATTTATTCATTTAGTTAAAAATGTATATAAAGGCAGATTAGATCTTAGGGATGATAACAATGAAAAGGAAAGTAGGACATGTGTAAAAAACTTCAAAGAAACAATAATTTCCTTTTCTGTGAATCCTATAGTCTCAGACCTCAGAGAGTGATTGTGGTAATAAAGTTGGGCTGGAGCTATATACACATTTTGTTGTCTAACCCATGGTCCTATGCCTTCCTAGCAGTGCAAACCGTTTTGAAACTGGACAAATAACTGGCTGGATTTTCCTTGTACGTGCCCAAACAGGAAGCAAACATCCTCTGTGAGCTACTTGGAACTCTGTGCTACTTAGGAGAGAATAGATATGAGAAAAATAGGCTGAAATATTGTCAAATAAGCACTGACTTTAAGGGGGAGAAACAGGCTTGTCATGCCATAAGGACCTGCAGCTTAGTGGAAAAAGGTGAAATCTCCAATGGACACATGCCTGTCTTTGCACTTGACAAAAGAAGCTTATCGGATTGCTGCCTATCTGCATTCCTTGTCTTATCAGACATTAGAAGCTTGTAATTGCAATTTTTAACTTAATGGATAAGGAAAGGTCAACAGTGACTGAAGCAATACCCCCCTCATGAGAGGAGCAGGAAGTTCTTCCAAGCACTGGGCTCTCCTGCACAGGGCAGGCTATGTGTTGCGGCGGGTTATTTTGCTTTTTATTAGAGTGTAGTTCAGATGTTCCTTCTCAAAAGAAAATATATCCTCCAAATTTTAATTGAGCAAAATTTTAATTCTCAAGCAACACTGGGTTTCCAAAAATCCAGCAACAACGGATTACATAAAAACCACCTTAGACCACTTAAAAATCCCAAGAAGAAACTTCTTGCTTTCAAGTCATATGTTACTTTGCAGCTTCCTTCACATACCAAGAATCCTATTAATTACTGAAAGTAAAGCTGTACTCACCTAACCTCAATTTCCCCCATTCCTTATAATTAGTCAGTAGTAGTGCATACATTATTGCTGTGGCAGAGGTGAGGTTACAGAGGAGGATTTCTGCATATACCCTTTTTTCCAAGTGCAAAGAGGAAGACACATACTATAGGCCTCACTGAATCTGCATTGCTGGAAAAGAGGCATATATAAGCTTGAAATCATAGGGATGGACAAGAAAAGAAGCTAAGGACAGTTCTTGGTCAATTTTATCTGATATAAACCTTCTAATCCTATCCTAACTACATTTACTCACAAGTAAATCCCTCTAAGTACTAAAAGGGTTACTTCTAAGAAAATGTGCTAGGGTTTTGCTCTTTAATGCATTTGCATTCTGGTCTGAGTTTCAAGAGAATTTTTGAAAAGAGGTGACCAACCTAACAAATTCTTATAGGATTTTATTCTTGCAAAGAAAAATGGAAAGAACACCTAAATCAACAGTATATCCATACATTATTTTTGAATTATATTTCTGGAGAAAATGATGTGGAGTTATAGAAAAAAGTTGTGGATATTATATTTGTGGATGGTATTCGACAAATGGTATTGTGGTACTGTGGTAGTTGTAGCGACTGATAAAAATGCTGGTGAAAATTATACCTCTCTTGTCATGACAAGAAAAACAATACATACAACACATACATACTCTTCCATAGAGACAGTGCTTTGGATTCTCCAGTATAGCATCTCTGTCAATAAAAAGCAAATTAATTCCTCTCCATAGGACAATTAAAATAAAGAGTTGCTGGACTCCGTTAATTAAGATTTTATGTGCTTCGAAAACGAAAGCTGATCTGTTACTAGGTGATGATGAGTTCACTCATTCCCTTTTTAAGCTGTGCATCTAATTTCAAACGTAGGTTTACATTTGCTAAATATAGATACTTGTGTTACACGGCTTGGGAATGTAAAAAAGCAGGGTAAATGTCAAACTTCACTGCTGTTTCTTCTTTTTTCTTCTTCAACCTGTTGTTTTGTTCAAATGCTACATCCAATTGCAGCCCATTTTTTTCTGTACTAAAGTGATGCACAGCTAAATTAATCTTAACTCTTGCATCATCACCATCAAAGGAACTGCACAAAGACTCGTGTTGAATGAACCTTTTCACATGCCAGCCAAGTGGATTTGACCAGTGCTATATAAGCATGAAACTTGCACAAACTGTCAGCTTTAAAAAAGAAATCCTTAAAACAACAAATGCCAAAAACTAGCAATGGCGTGTATTTAATAAATGAGTCAGAACTCAAAATCCTCAGCTGGAACTAACACAATAGTAATATTGATTGTAATTTATCCTACTCTACCAGGCCCTCCTCTCTTTTGGCCTCAAGAACATATTATTTGCCTTGATGTCACGGGATGAGACCGTTTGATTGCAATTGTGAGTCCATCCCTCTAGAGCCAGTTCCTTCCCAAGCTGGCAGCACTCCTGGGCATAGGAAGCTGTTAGAAGTCCCATCAGGACAGGCTGATTAGCCAAGGGATCCAGATTTGTGTTCTTCAATCCATCCCACTTCTCAAAATCACCCAGTCCAGAAGCAGGGGGCTGAAATGCCACACACGTGCCAGGATTATTAAGCAGCAGGGCAAAGCAAACCTTGGCTAATTGGGGAGGATCAGGATAGGCAACGACAAAAGAAAAGGCTTCTCCTAACTAGAAGGATACAATAAAGGATTGGGAAAAGGAAGATGGTGAAGTGAATCCAGGAACTTTTGGGAAACTAAATGAAGCATACTTTTATTTTCCTTGCTGCAGCAGCCTAAAAGGACCAAGCCCAGCAAGCCAAGCCTCGTTTTATAGGAGCTAGCCTTTCAGAACCATTTTGAAATATGTCAGATGTTTCTGTTCCTCTGCTCTTTATTCAAAGTGAGTAAAATGAGATCAGAGGCAGCACACAGCCTAGGCATCACTTTGTCACCTGCAGCAGCTCCAGGGATGGGGGTGAAGGGAGTATCCTGGCTATATTAAGGAAAACATTTTGCTTTTCCTTCAAACTATGCAAGACTTGGCATGACTTACAGGATGAAATATGCCCCATATGCCTGTGACCCTTCACCTAACCTTAGCCTAGTGATCAAAAGTAATTCAAGAAAAACAAAAAGGATAGGGAGGGAAGAAGGAAATCTCCATGGATGCTCACTGTACAAAACAACCAGTTCACTTTAAAATGTGACACTGAGGCACAATGAACACACATAGGGGAGGCGGATAGTTAAGGCAAGATGCAACATTCTCCGTCACTATTAAGTTTTTTTCCTTTCCCTCTTCCTGTTTTCAGTAATTTTTGGCTAAAAGTGGGACAGCGCATATGAATAAAGAAAATAAATAGGAACATCTATGTTTTTAAATGCCAAATCTGTTAAATAAATGTTGCTCTCTCTCTCTCGCTCTCGCTCTCGCTCTCTCTCTCTCTCTCTCTCTCTCTCTCTCTCACACACACACACACACACACACACACACACACACATCTCTGAAGAGGAAAGGAGCTCTGAGAGAAGCAAAACAGAAGCAGGTCTAAAACAGTGGCAGGTGACTGTGAGCTTGCAGTAGCATCTCTGTCACCAGGGTACCCACAACACACCTAAAAGCACACACCCCTCCCTGCCAAGACCCCAGCTAATGAGAGGCAAAGTGAATAAAGAGGATGTTGTTGTCTCAAGGGATGATATAAGTTGTGGGGCTAGGGGGCCAACGCATAACTCCTGTAACCCGCCAGTCTTCTGCTTCACCTCAGTTTCAAGGGGAAAACAACACCAACCAAGCAAATGTGGATGAGTGAGAGGAAGATAGGGTGTGTGTGTGTGTGTGTGTGTGTGTGTGTGTGTGTGTGAGAGAGAGAGAGAGAGAGAGAGAGAGAGAGAGGCAGCTATGCACAGACATACCCACATTCTTATGCTGAGCACAGGCTACCCTTTTGCGCCTCTCTAGAAGGGACAGTGCCACAGGATCAATCCCTCCTTGGATCCCTGCAACTTGGTTCAAGGGACAACAAAGTACAGGCTGAAGGGGCCAACCTCTCCCTGCCATCTTCCAAGCCAGGCAGACGACGAGGAGGAGGAGGTGGGGGGGGATGAGAAACAGAACATCTGTTGGAAGTGGCAGTCGATTTCGTCCAGGGGGGAGGCGCGTGGCCGCCCCCTCAGAGTCTGGCTTCTGCATCTCTGGGTCAAGCCCCATCCATCCAGGTGCTTCCCCCCCCCCAAGAGCCCTGCGCCCAGCTGGAGAGGCTCTCCTCGGGTGCCAGCGCTGCTCCTCTCCGCGCGACGCCCGGCAGCACAGTCCCTGCATGGGAGCAGGTGCCGCTTGTCCACCCCAGGCACGCCGTGGGCCAGGCGTGTGCGGGCGGGCAAAGGGCATGGAGGCGTCGTGCCCGGCGCGTCCCTCTCCTGTGCTGCTGCGCGCGGAGAGCAAGGCGCGAGCCCCCAGCACCATCAGCCGGCTCCGGAGCCGAAGACGCCGCCGCCGCCGCCGCCGCCGCCGCCACCCCCACGAGTGGAAGCCCAGCCGGCGCTTACCCTGAGCTGCAGTGAGGAGCCCCGCGCAGAGCACCGCCAGCAGAGCCCGGAATTGCCTCCACGCAGTCATGTCCGCAGCTATTCCACACACATAGAGGCAGCGACAGCGAACGGGCGACCAGCCGAAGTGGTGGTGGTGGTGGTGGTGGTTGGGGGGTGGTGGTGGCCGAGAAGGCGGCGAGCGGGAGCGGCGAAGCTGGCAGGGGCGCCTCTCAGCTGCGAGCGCGGGCGCCCGCCCTTGCCCGGAGCGCCAAAGGGACTGAGGCCGGTGCCAAAGAATCACCAGAGGGCAACGCGAGGCGGAGGAGAAGGCGGCGGCGGCGGCGAGGAAAGCTCCAGGTGCCGCGAGTGGCAGCAGCGGCGGCGGCGCAGCAGCAGCATTCGACGCCTCCTGCAGGACTGGCTGCTGCTGCCTCCGCTCTTCTGCTTCTCATAGCATCAAGTGCTGCCGGCGAGCCACTGCGGGGTGGTTGAGCGCGCTGGAAGCAGAAGAAGAGGAGCCTCCAGTCAGAGCCCAGCCAGCGGCTCCTCAGGCAGGGCACAGCCACCAGCAGCCCGACGACGACGACGACGACGGCGAAGAGACGCTCACCCAGAGCGCGCGGGACCAGCGGAGAGGCAGGCGGCGGCGGCGGCGGCGGCGGCAGGAGGCGAAGGCAGCGGGTCCTCTCCTATCCTGTCAGGCTGAGGCGGAGAGAGCGCGCGCACCGAGCCCGGCGAGCTGACAGGCAGGCTGCTGCTAGCAAGAGGAGAAGCTGTTGAGGCGGCCGCCGCCGCCGCAGCTGCTGGACTCAACCATCCTTTCCCACAGAGAGGGGAAGGAGGCTTGAACGGCACAGCGGCGGCAGCAGCAGCGAGCGCGCACACACCAAAGCCCAAGGCGAGCCAGCAGCCTTCTCGCAGCCCGTCGCCACTCCTCGGCGCAGGCAGGCAGGCCGGCCGGCGACTTTGAGCTTCCTCAGGGAGGGAACTCCTCTCGCCCAGGCACAGGCGACGATGGGGCAACGCAGGGGCGGCGGGGCGCTCGCTCGCTGGCTGGCTGGCTGGCTGGCTGACGGAGGGGCTCACGCGGCGGCCGAGAGGCGCGGGTTCGAATCCCTCGCTCGGCGCGCTCTGCCGGGCGCCCCGCTGGGTGGCCTTCTGGGCATACCCTTGCCTCGCCGCCTGACCGACCTCACAGGGTGGTCGTGGCGTGTCCTGAGACGCGGAGCAGCCCTGCGCACATTGACGAGCGCCCGCCCGCGAGAAGAGCAGCTGGCTCAGTGGAGGCTTCCCCGCTCCCACTTCCAACCGAGCTGATCTGGCGTCTTTGAAGTGAGGCGAATGCCTCCCCCCCCCAATGCCCCCCCCCCCCCCAATGCCAGAGCGTCCTTTTCCGAAGGCGGCAGGTGCCGTGTGGCACGGGCTGCAATACCAGTGCCTACCAGCCCAGCCAGGGTGTGTCTCTCCCTTAAAAGGACGCGGGAACCTGACAGCTCCTGGGCAACTTTGAGCGTGGGTGCCTGGCCGAGCCTCCGGCAGCGTCGGGCTTCGACCGAGAAAAGCCGCCTCGGTGGCAGGGCAACAGCCCATTTTTTCCTGCCAGATGAAGTCGCCCAGAATCACAGTTGGCCCCTTGGCTCTGGATTCATCATTACATAGCCAGTGGGCGAGAATCAACATTTGTTACCAATGATCTCAAGAGTGCCTTGGAGCCCACTCGTGACTATCGTGACTGTGAAATCTTTCACACATGGCTCCATGCCGGTGTGGAGCCATTGGTGGTGCTTCCCACTACGGCAGCCCTCTCTCGGCTTCCTTGTCCGCATTAGCTGCGTTCACAAGTGACGCATTCATGCTGGGCTGGAAAGCACGTAACGCGCTTGCAAAGACAGCAGAGGCAGGACCTGCCAAGCCCGCTTTCAACGCCCTGAGTGTGAGCATGCCCCCAAAATGTGCTTTGACAGACTGGGCAGCCCCCACCCTCGAGCCACCTTGGTCAGGGGGTGGACAAACGACGGGTGTGTCGAGTAAGCGCTCTTGGGTGAGGATCTGACCCTAGGACAGGTCGAATTCCACAATGCCTGTCCTCCAACCCCACCAGTTCTCCGTGGTGCAATGGGGGAAGGTCCTCCGTGGCTGCCTCCGTGAGGCCACTTCTAAGGAACTTTGGAGTGGCGTGACTTCGAAGAACACGCAGATGTGCCTGTGACCAAACGTTCGTTTCAAGACTTCCGTCAGTACAGGGCAAAAAGAGATACTGTTGGAAAAGAAGAAGCGGAAGTCTTCTTGTATTGGGAAAGGATGCGTCGTTGCTGGTGTCCCCCCTTTTTCGTTTTTGTACTACCCTTCCTCTAGTGGTTAGGGTAACCAAAGGAATTTCTGTCATCACACACACACACACACACACACACACACACACAGAGAGAGAGAGAGAGAGAGAGAGAGAGAGAGAGAGAGAGAGAGAGGTGGCTGCCTTCTGAACGTCCTGTGAAGAAAAGAACACAACTTTATGTGGTTTGGCATAAACTGTAGTTTTTCTTCTTTTCTATCAATGATGCGCTGGAGATTGCATTTCTACCAATGTTGTTCTAATGCATCATTGGTAAAAAATGGTTTTAAGTTATCCTACAAAGAGACCAAGAGAGTCAACATCCCCATTTTCCAATTAAAAAAACAAAAACACCACCAACGACAACAGCAAAACTTAAAAAAAAAAACCCTCCCTAAATCTCCTTGGTTTGGTTCCAGCAGAAATAGAAAAATTCTAAAGCCACTTATTACAGTAAAATGTGCCTGACTTTCTAATTAATGCCCGATGCCACCTGTGTTGGTAATTAAAATACAAAAGGATCATAGGACAGCAACAAAATCATTGGCGAGGAGGAGTTTCAAGGTTGTAATTACTCACTTATGATACATTCTTCTTCTCAGTAAAATATGCAAAGCTGTGTTGCAAGAACGAGTGGGAATGGGCACCGAACAAAGTAGGCTGACTTTGTTAATAGGCTTGTATTTATATATTAATGTCGCTGCGGTTTTCACCAGAGGGGGGAAAAGCCCTTAGCGAATGGGAGAGCTGCCGGAAAGATGTGACACTGCTGCCATCTAGCGACCAACCTTTTTCCTCTAACGACTACGGAAAAATTGGAGACACATTTCAGTGCTAACACTCGTTTTACTACCAGACTGTGGAAAGTAACAATCAATCAGTCAATCAATCAATATTATTTATATACCGCTTTTCAACACAAAGTTCACAGAATGGTTTACAGGCAAATAGTAATAATAAAGTTAAATGACTCCCTGTCCCAAAGGGCTCACAATCTAAAAAAATGCAGAACCCCACCAGCAACAGACACTAGAAAAGACCCTGCGCAGGGGTGAAGAGGGACAATTAATCTCTCCCTGCTAAACATAAGAGGAACACCACTTGAAAAAGTGCCTCTTGCCCAGTTAGCAGGGGTTGCACACATGCACTCCTCACTGAAACCCACCGAAATAGTAAATACTATTTACTATTTATGCATATGTCATGGATCCAGGTGTTCCTTTGGAAAGCAAGGAGACCAACCAATCCAGAAATGTGATAGGCAGAGACTCTGTATCAGGAGCATTAAATTCTCCAGTCACATCTGAAGCAAAAACATGGCTTCTCCCAAGCAGAGGCTGATTAGAAAGAGGCAGGGACAGAGCACGGAATCACACAGAGATGTTGTGGGCATCCTCTGGTACAGGTGGGAATTTCAGGTTTTGAATGGCATGTAATGTAATGTTAAATGCTTGTGCTCCTCTTCTCGGAACCACAAGAAGTTCTTGGAGCACATTACTTGGGTTCAGGTTTCCTTTGGAGGAGAAATCACTGGAGGCTTGTGCTGTTTCTGCGATATTTCCTAGATTTACAAAGATATATGCTTGAACATTGGATGTATGTTACACTCTGGAAAGCAATATTCGCTACATACATCTCCTAAATGTGCTTGCAGTGGCTAGCTGCCTGCTCCTTCACTTAGCTTTCTTGGCAGTTTTTCCTGGGTCAAATCTTGGCTCCTTCTGCCTTCCCCTGAATTTCAAGTTCATGCTGCCCCTTTAACTTTCTCACTAATAGGCAGCCAAATCCAGTGCTGCCTGGCCTCCCTGGCCTCCCAGCCACTGGGACTTTTGTCCCCTTTCCCCAGGAAAGTCTTGCCACCCACAATGGGGCTCCTCAGCTTAAAGTCAGCTATTTTGCCAGTGGTGTTTTGAACAGCCCTGTGTTGGGCTGCCAGGCTTCCATCAGATGGTGGAAGCCCCTGCCAGGTCCCACCATCTCGGGCAGCCAGCTCCTCCCTCCTCCCATCCAGGGATTCCCTCCCACCCTATCCAGAATCCCCACAATGCTGGCGAAGTAAGGTTACCCCTCGCCGATGTCATGTTGTCGCCTCCCAGTGGCAAGGGGCTGGCAGTGCCACAGCACGGGAGATAAGAGCTTACCGTAAGAGCTTACAGCTCCTGCCGCACGCGCTGGAGGGCTCTAGATTGATTCTTCAGTGAGGGAAAAGGGGAGCAATCACTTTAAACCTTAGCTCTTCCTCTTAGGTAGGGATACTTGAGGATCTTAAGGACCTTTAATAGAGGCTACCATTCAGATTGTTTCTTGGGTCATTAACTTTTGTTAACCCACTTTTATTCTTTCTGGGCAACTGGCTAAGCATTGCCTGACTCCACTGCCATGCGCAGTCACAAGATCAAAATCGCACAATGGTAATTAATGCATATCTTGCTGCATACTGGTTATTTTCTCACAGCAGATTGGTATGCCCCAATATACAGTTTAGTAACTATTGGACTACAAAGTAGCCCATGCAAGATAGAAATTGGAATACACTGTGTCATCATTGTTTCCACCTCTGAATGCACAGAAGTCAACAGAACTTTGTTTTCAAGTTGCTGCGTTTGAACGTGTAAAATACTGTACTTTGGTGCTTGGAAGAGTCCTGATGTTTGATGCTGAAATCAGAAACAGGAATGCCTTTATGCTTTCAACTACTCCCCCTGCCACCTTTTGAGTCTCTCTTCAAGACATACTTTTAAATGCCTTCCCTGAACCAACTTGGCCTGCCTTACCTGACCTACCATTGTCTCTTTGTCTTCATTCCCCTTCCTCCTTGTCACAGGCTAATCCCTCTCTCATGCTTGACAATTTAATGTAGGCTGTAAAGCAATTAACCAGAGAGTTTCTATGCAGCTTCTAGCACAATGCAGGCACAGTGGCGTTCTTACACAGTGGGGAAATGCTAAAAGTTGCAGGAGCCTGTGTAACATGGCCCCTCCCCCTTGCCTTTAGCCATTCCTGGCTTGGAGAGCAAAGCCTCTGAGCAGTGAACAGCTTTGGAGGTTGTGGGGAAGGACAGTGTTACACAGGAGTTCAGGTACCTGCAACACTTAGCATTCCCAGTCCCATAGGAACGGCACTGTGCGGCCACTAAATAGGCTCCCCTTTAATGTCATCTTAGTGGACTAATAGACGCTGTCCTCTGGTTGTTCTCACCCTGCTCAGAGAACATCAAATGTCTTCTGCTCACATACATGACTGCCACATCATGGTTAGCAGCTATAGGGGTGATGCATCTCTGGATTGGCTCAAAGTTGCTGCAGAGTTCCTACTGATGATATAGCAACAAACTCATGTAGATAGGAGAATGACCAGCATGGGAATAGCAACAAGCTGTTCAGCAGAATAATAAGAGGTTTATATCTTTGTTACATAATCCTCCAGTTGGGGGATGTAATAGTAGGGTACAATAGGCACATATTTTTATTCATTCAGACCTTTATGTTCATGCTAGCAAGAATTTCCAAATATAGGCAAAGTATTAATCATTAAATTTCATTGATTCTTTAGTAAACATACTAATCATTAGTTCCAGACATATCACAAGCAGGTGCTTGACAATTCTTTTCCTGCTGTTCTCTCCTCATTATTTTTGTTCTTCTTGTGTTTTGCTTTTTTAAAAACTGCGGAATTTCAGAATGCTTGTCTGACCTGCAGTATTGTTTACTGAAGCTGCTCAGTGAAAACACTTACCTGGAGGCAAAACAGTTGTTCTGAATCACCTGAGGTGGAATCATAACATTTGTTTATTGTTCAAAAGTTGTTAATGTGATGATTTATGAGCAAATTGCCTTGGTTCAGATTCTTAAAGTGATCACCACTAGAAGATCAGTTGTAGCTCCTTATTGAACAGAGGCATACCGGAGCTTTTACACATCCCAGGCACGCCGTGTGACATCATGATGTGACATCATGATGCATCCGCCTGGCTTCCCAACTTTGGAAGCCAAGGGAGTGCAGGGGTCCTGCTGCTGTGGCAGAACCCTTTGCACATGCAAGGTCCTGCCAGCGAGGCCAAGGGCAAATTCACCGGGTGGAAGATTCTGATGGCGCGGCCAGGGCAAATTCACCTGGGCCGTGGCAGCAGGACCATCCATTATCTTCCTGACTTGGGAAGCCAAGGGGCCATGTTGGGTCCTGGGGCTGGGCTGATTTCGCCTGAGCTGTGGCTGTAGGCGCCCAGGCGCCCTCTTGGGTTTGTGATTTGGGAAGCCGTGGGAGAGGGTGCACACACACACACACACACACACACACACACACACACACACACACACCCCAATTGCTTCCCCAGTTGGAGAAACAATTGGCGAGCACACGCTTGTGTCCACCTTCCCCAGCAGCGCTCATGGCAGGTGCCACATCATGCCCCAGGGACGATACACCTCTGTGGCGGACCACTTGACATGGGGTGGTATGTGTTAAACATTGGCACAAGTGTATGTGAAACAGGGTACCAGAAACACTGAGTAACCAACAGATGAAATATGTGAATAAAATTATACTTAATGGGGGGGCAGTTCATCCTATGTAGAATTTGTCATCTCATATCAGTATAGCATTCTCTACGACACTAGATATGAGATTCTCCTCCACCTAAGTTTGCCAGGAAGGCTGGTCTTTGAACTTAACAAAACTGCCAATCCTAAAAAAATTGTGAATAAGCCAGGAGACAAACTGTTATCTGGGCTGACACAAAGCTTGGGGTGAGCTTCCCTCTAATTCCAGGTAAGGTTAGCTTGAAAATATAACACATAATTGCAGAATCATTACCCTGTATGCTCTCTCTCTCTCTCTCTCTCTCTCTCTCTCTCTCTCTCTCTCTGTGTGTGTGTGTGTGTGTGTGTGTGAACAAAATTGTTTTACCATTAACTTTTTTCTCTCTCTCAAGTTGCCTAAGGTTCTTACTGTTAAATAGAATTAGCTTTCTTTTTACTTGGAAGATGTTTCAGCCATTTTCCACATGGCTGCTGAGATTTGTAACCTGAACTTTATGATTTTTTTTTAACCATTTGAAGTTTAGTACTGGCCCCCTTTCTTCCACTTTGGCAGAAGGAATCCTTCTGAAGGCACAACTCTCTTTCCTCTTTCCAGATATGGAGCAGACCCTCCACAAAAAGTTAGGGTATAATCCATAGACACCAGTTCTGGCTCCGATTTAAATTTTCTATAAACCTCTGAAAACTGCTAACATGGCTTCTAGATAAAGTGGGTATTATAATGCAGGCAAAGGAGTGCGTTTGCATTTGCATAGAGGACTTCCCACTTACAATGTACGTCATCGAAGTTTATCGTTCGTATTTACTATGCATTCTCCCGCTATTAATGGGAGGAACGGAATGCTTAACAAAGACATACATACAAATGTGTCGAGCAGACAAGAATACAGAAGGAAGATCAGTGGGAGATCATAGCAGACATTAATACTTACTAGCTGGAAGAAAAGACTGTGGCAGGAGGTATTTGGCTCCTGAGAAATTCAAACAACCAGACCCAGAAAGGCAATGTTTTTCATAGGGAAAAAGCTGCCCAACAACAGACAACTGGCTATGGAGCAAACATACTATCTGCATTTTATGGTATGATTTAATCACTTTTGTTTATTTCTAGTATTAATCCATCATTCAAGACTGCTTTATGCCAGCCCTTGTAAGGAGGCAATACATATATTTTGCTAATTCATAATACGTGAAAGAATGCAGGAGCTTCCCTTCTCCTGTGGCAGGTAAGCAGTCAAGGCTTAAAAGGACTTAATAACTATTATATTGCAAAGAAGCAGCTGGGTGACTGCCATTCTCTTGACTTTCATATACAGAGTAAGGGTGCAATTGTACACAACTTTCCAGCACTGACATAGCTGTGCCTGTGGAGCATGTTCAACATTCTGCAGTGGAGTAGTCAAGAAGCCCTCCTCAAGGTAAGGGAGTGTTTCTTCCCTTATCTCAGAGCTTCATTGCCCTTACCCTGGTGCTGGAAGGTAGGTTAGGATTGCACCCTAAATAAGCTGGCAATAGACCTGCTTTTGTTTTGATAGAAAGGAGTCTTCCCAATAGTGTACCATGTGACCAAGTCCTATAAATTAAGATTCCGCTTTACTTTTATTGACATAGTTAAGAGTAGACTTTTATAAAGATGTGCCCCAATATCCACTGATTCGGAATCCACAGTTTCAGTTATCTACGAATGCCATGGATACTGGACGCCTATTTGAAAGATAGGGAAACAGATTTCTTTTTTTTTTTTTTTTGCTTTTTGGTGGTGGTGTAGCAAAACCACTGATGTTCCCCTATGTTAAAAAGGCATTCCCATGGGGTTTCAGGAATCCATGGGGTGGGGGTGGTGTCCAGAACAGAATCCCAGTGGATACCAGGGCATGCCTGTACAAGATTAGGAAAGAGAAAATGGAAATACAGTTTTACCACTGATTCCACCACTCCCCACTTTACTTAACTGCCACTCCTCCTGCCTCTGAATTATTAAAAAAATTATTTTGGTATTGCACAAGGCCAGTGGCAGTGTGAGAAAACATCAACCAGGAATACTTAAACTTGTAGAAAAATAACATGCTAGAATATTCATGTTCTCATGTTAATCTCACACCATCATGCTCATGTTAAGCTAAATTTAAAGCTCTCGAATTATTTCCAGGGTCTTTCTGAAACAATAACACTCAGGACACAATCCTAACCCAGAGTTTGGCCGGCACAGTTAGGCCAGCAAAGCTTTGGCTTGCACAAGGGACACCGTAAAGTATGTTTGGAGAGGTCAGCGCCCAGCGTTGCACCGTCCTCCCTGACTCTGAGAGTGGTCCAAACACCCTTGATGGTGTCCTTTATGCCAGCCAAACTTTGCTGGCCTAACTGCCGGCCTAACTCCAGGTTAGGATTGCGCTCTCACTCTAGTGGCACAACCAAATTAGATTGAACAGAATGAAATGTGCAAAAATCACTGAAATTTAAATGAGACAAGACAAAAAAAATGTAGGGGTCACAATGCAGCTGAGTTCATGCAGTTCATGAATTTCATGAATGTTCACCCAAATCTCATCATAATCCATTCTGGAGCCAAGTATTGTGTCATCTCAAGGGCGCTGGGAGTGAACTCCATTTGCAGGTGGGGAGGACAGAAGCAGCAGCTCTGCTGCCAGTGTTTCACACTACCACTGCCTTCTCCCACCTGCTCCCATCTGCAAATGGGAATGTCCTCAGTTGTAAGTAGGGAGGCGAGTGGAAGAAGGCAGTGGCAGTGTGAGAGACCCTTGACTGCGCTGCCTCCTCCTGGCATCGACCTGGGCCTTTGAAGTCAGCCGTATGCCTCCTTGGACTGGTATCCAACAGACACCCGACATGGGCTCCTGGTATAGACAATGCTTCTGAACACAGAAGAAGCCTGCATACCATGGTTGTGAAGTTGCACACAAATAAGAAATGGTTTGTTACCCAATAGGTCATGCTGGTCTCCTTTCACTCATGGCCTCCCTTTGACTCCATTTTTTTAAAAAAAAAACCACAAATGTTAAAATACCGTTCGTTCAAAAATCGTACATTATTCATTCTACAGCACATTGGGTTTGCAACTGTTTTCTCCATAGGGATGGTATAAGGTGCAGGATATATTGCATCAGGCCTCTTGGAGTGCATCTTTTGTGTCTTGCCTTTTGGGGCAACCTCCTGTGCCTGTTCCATCTGCCAGTCAGAGGGATCTAAAACTTCTGGGACCAAGAGCACCTTCTGGGTGAAACGATAGATTGAGCACTGTCCGCCGATTTTTGCCGGGCTATGATCAATAGTAATAGTTATTGTTATTGTTGTTGCAATCGGCCAGTTGAGTGTACCTATCCATGCTTCAAGTATCTGCAGGAGCCTTCATGTTTTGCAGCAGGTACCTTCAGAAACTTTCCTGCGAGGGAAAACATAGAACCCAGAAGGGCAGGGAGGGTGGAAGCAGGAAGGAGGGAGAGGCCAGCCAAGGTCAGGACAATATAAGGAGTATATCAGGGATGTGACAGCGTGGCTCAGGTCTGGGGGCAGACTGAAAGAGAGACTAGAGAGCCAGAGGCGGATCTACAGGGAGGGCAAAGCTCTAAGTGTTGCAAGAAGCCTTACCCTGTCATGTAAATCCCTCCTCTCCCTTGCTGCTGTAGCCAGTAAGCAATGCCAAGATGTTGCTTTTCCCTGTGAGGATTGGCTAAAACGGTGCAGGAGAGGAGTGATTTTCACTGCAAGGTAGGGCTTCTTGCAAAACTTAGAGTTTTGCCCTCCCTTAGATCTGCCTCTGTACAGAGCCCTGGGAGACTGGAGAAGGTCCTGAGCAAGAGGAGGACGAGAGGGCTGTCAATCCCTCCCTGCTTTGCTCTGAGGCCCAGGGGAGAAATAGAGATAAGCCAGGTGGACAAGAAAGATCTATGCTCGCTACTGGTGGGGTCCCCAGTGGCAGGCAGGAACCCCCTTTTTTTGTGCCCCTGATTCAGCTTTCAGACTGTCCCACTCCCGTTATCCTTTGCTTCTTCTACTTATGACCCTTGGCTTGTCACTGCCTATGCCTCCCTAGTCAAAACATGATAGATGGACACTTTGTCTACTCCCCCTGTACCTATTCCACAGTTCTTGGATGCCCTGTCAGCTTTGCTACTGCCACAATCAAAATGCCAATTTGATTCACACCATGTGTCGTTTCCTTCTTTCTGGACGTTTCCTACCAGTCAGGTTTTTTTTCTTTCATTTGGCCCGCGCTACTTCCTGATATCAACCTGGTCAATCATTATACAAATAGCAGGAGAAGGATTAGGAACATCAGATTATCAACAAGGGTCTATTGGCAAGTTCCTACAGCTATGGGCTATCCTCCAAGTCTAGAATATATATCCATCTTCATAATATGTTCCAAAGAACAACATCAGCACCTGCTTCCCCCCCCCTTTGATGCGCAGCCAGTGCTTGATCACTTCTAACATTGATATGCTTGACAGCTTGATATGCTTCTAACATTCTTTAATATCAGTGATTCCCAAACAGTGGGTCGCGAGCCAATTTCAGGTGGGTTGCGAAGCACCTTGAGCAGCCATATTGAAAATATAGGAAGATGGGATGCTGGAAAGGGGGATGGTTGTGTGGTTGTTTTGCTTGTGTAAAGGTTATAAATAGGCTTTTTTGTTTCTGATGCCCTTTGCTGTTGGAAAATGATTGAGAAATAACCCAACTTATTGCTGCATTTTCAGGAAAGCAGCAGGCCCTGGCATCACAATGATGGCATTTCCAGCCATGACATCTCTTCCGGTGGGCCCTGGACAGATTGTCATTCTAAGTGGGTCCTGGCGTGAACTGGGCTGGCAAGAATGTGCCTTACGGAATGCACATTGAGGGAGGTGCTCTAAAATACTAATCCAGAGTTACTTATACAGAAATAAAAGTGGGATGCAAAGATGAGAAGTAATTTGGCGTCATACACAAATTGCCACGATAAAATGCAAGCAATGTCTCAGGGTCACTTAATAACTTGATATTCACTTGCAGTGGTGTGGCTTCTGCTGAAATGTGGCCAGGGCTTTGTACAGCCACAAAAATTTTTTCATCTGTTTCCCATGAGATTTTTTTTAGTTTTAAATTATACCTCACAATTTCTCCCACTGGGAACCCTAAGCTAATAAGCATCAATATCAGTATTACAGCCTGCCAGAGGTCAGAGATGCTGGTGTGGTTCAATTAGATCATGTGGTAAACACACAGACAAAGACACAGACACCCCCCCCCCCCGTGAATCTGATTTTTAGGGAATTGTCACATGGATGCCTACAACTTCATTTGGCCAATCTATATTTGAAGTTCTAGCTTTCATTATTTGCCATTGCTCTTCAAATCAAGCTTCACAGTAGCAATGAATCATAGGTTTTGTAATATGAAGGCTATAAAAACAATAAGCATGGTGAACGATGCGAACAATCTGGATAACAGCCAGTTGTTTTTGCTCAGTCATAGATACTGAATTTGAATCAGGATCAGGTTGTCCAAGTGATAACTAATGATAAGTTGGTGCTGATGGTTCTGATAGAATTAATTCTAATAGACCTAATTAGTTCTATTAGACATTTTTCATTTTCTTGTTTTAAACCAGTGATTGGCATGAAATAAAGTTAGTGGCCACAATCCAGATTTCCCACAATTAGTTCTCTGAATTGTGGTTTCTTGTATTTTATAATCAACTTGGAGTTTAGTATGGAAATTTATTACTCTCTTTGCCTTTGGGGTTGATTTGATAAATAATTAACATACATTTAATTTAAAGAAAAAATAAGAGTTGCAGGATGGGAATGCAGTGAAGTAAGCATTTGAAGTGTAATAAAAAGTAATATCATCCTCTTCCTTGGAGGAGATAGTATTATACAGGAATGATTCCTCTTTTAAAAATGTCATAAAGAGGATTTCAGAACCTCAACTGGTAACCTGCCAAACTTTCAAAGACAGAAGGCCTTCCTTGATATTAACCTTCCTTTTTACATCATAAGTTTTCATGTGTTCTCTTTGGCACCCAGAATGAACCACCCTTCATCGCTTTCCATAGGCAGCATTCATACAACTGCAAACTTCTTTACCATTCTATGGTGTTGTACTCTTAAATGGGCATGTTGGTTCTATGCAGACTTACAGTACTTGGAAATCAGTCCCAGTGTGGCTTACTGCCATGTAAAGGCACATTGCACTGCTGCAGCCATAAACATGGTGAGGCATTTTCAGCTTTCATTTACTGGTCATGGTAACAGTTACCATAACTGTCATTCTGGTAGTTCTCTTTCCTGCCACCAGCAACTTCTACATGTCTTTCTAGTGCCTCAAACTAACTATTACAGTGAATTAATAGAGTCAAGGGTTGCAATCCTATACACTCTTACCTGGGAGTAAGTCCCACTGAACTCAATGGGACTTACTTCTGAATAAGGATTGTAGGATTGTTCGGCACATAGGATTGCGCTAAAACAGAACTAAACTACTCCAAAGTCCCTTTGGTTTCAGTGGGCCTTCTGGCCCAATCTTATTGGGTGCTGCTGCCACCAGAACAAGTGGTATGATGTTGCAAAACACCTTCTGAAAGCACATGGAGCATGTGCTTCCAGGCCACTGCCACAACAGACAGTGAAGAGGACCCTGCCGGTGATGGTGGTGAAGAAGATCCCTGCCCATGCCAGTTAATTGGTGGCATGGCTGTAACAGCGTGGGTTCTTGTGTGTGTGTGTGTGTGTGTGTGTGTGTGTGTGTGTGTGTGTGTAAGATCAGGATGGAACAGGGAGTGTGCTGCAGGTGTGTTGGAGGTGGGAGGGGGGCACCCAGTGCTGATGACTTGTGCCAGATGCTATCCCATCTGGAGCTCTCCTTGTCAACCTGCCACAGCTAAAGAACTGGTGTTGTCCAAGGAGACCCACTGGCAGTCAAGGCACTTAATAAGGGGTAAGGGAAATTACTTTCCCAGGGACGTGGTGGCACAGCGGGTTAAACCGCTGCTGTTGGGCTTTCCGACCGGAAGTTTAGGAGTTCAAGACTGCATGACAGAGTGAGCTCCCGTTGCTTGTCCCAGCTCCTGCCAACTTAGCAGTTCGAAAGCACCTAAAGGCAAGTAGATAAAAAGGGACCACTTTGGTGGGAAGGTAACGGCGTTCCATGCGCTATGGCGTAGAGTCATGCTGGCCACATGACCACGGACGCTCAGACAAAACGCCAGCTCTACACGCTTTGAAACGGAGATGAGCACCTCCCCCTACAGTCGGTCACAACTAGACCATTTGGTTTAGACCATGTGGGGAAACCTTTTCCTTTTTAAGGGAAATTATTTCCCATTTCCCCTTTCAAGCCTCCCAATCGCCCTTACCTCCACCATAGCATGCATGGCAGACCATTTTGGTGCATCTGCATGCAGTGGCAGTGAGAAGCATAGGATTGCGCTGTCTATAGGATTTCACAGGAAAGTGTCTATGGGATTGCAGCCTAAAATGCTTTCTCTACCTTGATGAAACTGTTTTTCAATGAAACTTCAGATAGGAAGCATTTAGGTTGGGCAATAGGAAGCCAAACAAACAACACTCTCAAACCCTCAACAGTCTCCAATAAATCATTTCCTGCCTGCTACGATGATGTTCTCAAAATACTGGAGGCTTTCTTACTTTGGACTCTTGTTACATATGAGCATTTACTGTATTATAATTTAATACAGTAAATTATTACTGTACACTTCAAATGTGCTTCTTCTAAAATATTCTCTTTGATTAGATTGAGACAATGCTTGGTTTGACTTATTTTGGATGTATTTGTCTTTACTTGCAATTAGCAAATGTGTGTTCCATACATGCTCAGGCAAACATTGCATTGTTTATTATGGATTTTTCAAGTCAAGCACTATATGATTTGGGCCACAAAACAACAGAGTGATGCAGTTCTACGCTAGGATATCCCTCTCCAAAACAATTGTACAGTGAGAATTGATAGCAACCAAATTGTTTGTAGCTTTATTTTTGTCATACCTTCTTTACCAGGTTTCTATAGTACAGGTTTCTACAGTTTTACCCCAGGTTTCTACAGTACAGTCAGGCTTAAAGACAGTTTCTCTGGTCTTGCTGAGTCCACATGGTTCTGTGGACTTTATATAAAGTGTACAGTCCTTTATATAAAGCTAAAATCTCACTGCTCAATGAGTGGTAGGAAATGGAAAGAGAACAGCTTTCAGCCCACTGTTCCCTTGCCCAAAAGTGATTGATTGGATTTTGACTTATTTTTTTAAAAAGAGCAATATGCATGCAGTTCAATGTGTTGGACAGAGCAGAACTATTATTTATGTATTTTACAAATTTTTATACTGCTGTTCCTTCAAGGAACTCAGGGTGGTGTACATGCTTCCTTCCCTCTTTTTGTCCTCACAACAACCCTGTGAGGTTGGTTAGGCTGAGAGGTACTGACTAGCCCAAGGTCACATTGTGGTTAAGCATCGAACCTGGATCTTTCAGATCTTAACACCAGAACCACGACACCATCTTGACTCACTATGCCTGTAGAACCAATTTGAATTTACATGTCTTCATCCATCCAGGAATTTACATTTCTTCATCATGATTACAGGCATGAAAGCATGTGTTGCATTGACAGGGCACCTGAATCAGAGCATCTCTTCATAGTTCAGTTACTCAGCCTTCTTTCATGTTTATGGCTTCTCTGATACCATTTCCAATTCGCCTATGTATTTGCCTGTAACCTTTATGGTGCAACATACTAACTAAATGCAATTCTCTGCCTGCAACCATTCCAGTGACAATCAAATAAGACCTTATGTCAGATAAGCAACATGCCTTGGAGTATGTCTTATAAGTGTATAATTTTTTTTTAATGCAAAGCTGAAAATCAGAGAGTATTATATTGTTGAAAAGGTATATTCGCATCCATCCTTTCCTGATGCTGCTGTTATCTGCTTTGAGAAGATGTGAAGCGATTTGAATAGCTGAGTAGGAAACCATTAAAAAAAGAAACATTCTCCCCCATCTTTTCCTTATGCTGCCACTTGCTTTGAAAATATGCGAGGAGATCTTTCTAAGGGAAAGCAGTGATAACATGATGTATAAGCAGATTCTTCTTGTGCACTGGTAGAGGCATTACAGAACAAGAACTTGCACTCAATATTTTGCTTCTTAGAAAGGGCGAGTACTTGCACAGTGCAGTTTATATTTGCCAAAAAAAGTTCTGGCTGAAATATGGCTGGAGTCAGGGGTCATATTCTCAAGGATCTCTCCTTGAGATGTCTATAAATAGACCTACTGCCAAAATCTGACTCATGAGTCATGCTTTTTCCCAATTCTAAAAACTTTACTGCTGGGAATTTGCTCATCTGGGGGCAGGGGAGGGTGGCACCAGCTGTTTAGAGGTCAATTCATTCATTGACATATTCTGCACTATAGAAGGGCTCCAAAGGGTCATCCTACCATTCAAGAGTGTAGGCCCCAGGGATAGAGTTTATCCAAGCTTGAGAGGATGTTGGTGAACTGGTTTTCCCAATATGGGATTTTCCAATAAATCCAACAGGGAAAAAGTCAGAACTTTTTTCTTTATGGAGACAAGGAGAAAAGCAGCAGAATATAGGTAACACTAACAGCCGAATCCTATCTCCTGCCAGGCCATAGCATGCAGCTGTGTCAATGGCATGACTGCATGTGCTCCATGAATTGTATGCAGGTGGTATAAATTTTTTTTCAAACAAATGCATAAATTGGATGCCAATATGGTGGGTATACCTGAATAATAATAATTCTCTGTTACATTGTTGGCATCATACCAAGGTAGAAATAGATACAGGATTATAACCTGGATAATTGTTTTAGTTGCACTATGAGGGGTTTCCAAGCTTGCTTCAACAAAACCAGTAGATGGAAGTTGGTTGGAAGTTGGTGTAATTCATCTTCCTCAAGTTTGTAATTTCTTTCTGAGAACCTTTTCTGTGTCATGAAGCATGCAGCCTTTTTAGTTACACTTTGCAATGTTATCAGGATAATAATTTAATTTCCTTAAAGATCAGTCCCATGGACCCTTCTCTTTCAATCTAACTCCACCATTGAAAATTGTGCCTGACAGAGAGCGTGAGTGCGCTGAGCAGTATCAGCTACATGATCCTCACCCAAGGTACTTGTACAAAATAGTTCTTTTTCAAACACCCCCCCCCCGTATTCCCCAGCAGAAACATTATATGGTAAGTAGAGCGGGCATATCAGAAATATCACATGAGAGAGCATGTTTGTAGATAGGTTTTCAAAAGGTATTTTCAAAGAGTCTTGCAATAGCATCAGGGGCAGCTGAAAAGTAGCAACGCATGCCATAGTTTGGCTTTCATGCATAAGTGCTGAACAGCCCAAACCAATTGCTATGCATGTTTACATCCCATTATGCAAGGAATGGATAGAGTGGGTAGGGGGATGTTCTTTTCCCGCACTCACAACACCAGAACCAGGGGACAGCCACTAAAACTGAGTGTCAGGAGAATTTGAACAGATAACAGAAAATACGTCTTTACCCAGTGAATAATTAATCTGTGGAACTCTTTACTACAGGATGTAGTGATAGCATCTGGCTAAGATACCTTTAAACGGGGATTGGACAGACTTCTAGTAGAAAAGTCCGTAACAAGTTATAAGCCATGATGGGTATGTGCAACCTTTAGGCTAGCTCAAAGAGAGTAGAAACAGGATGCAGGCATCTTGTTGTCTTGTGTTCTCCCTGAGGCCTCTGGTGGTCCACTGTGAAATACAGGAAGCTGGACTAGATAGGAGTTTGGCTTGATCCAGCAGGGTCAAGAAATCAGTGGATTCGCCTGGGACATGCATGTATTACTTATCAGCATTCACAAAAATTACTATTTTTTTGTTTCAGTATAATGAAATAAAATGAGGATTGGTATGCTTTGCATACTTTTGTAGTCTCCTCTCCTTTACAAACCTTAAGTCCCCAAATAATTTTTGTAAAATCTTACATTAAATTAAACCAGTATTTCATCAATATTACTCTCTCTCTCTCTCTCTCTCTCTCTCTCTCTCTCTCTCTCTCTCTC
>JAJKFI010036635.1:0-25934 GCA_029204185.1 Lerista edwardsae
ACATATAAACACCTGGGCCATCTGTATGCCTGGTGAGTGGGGGGGGGTCAGGGATGGCACCTATAAACACCCGGGCGAAGCCGGGTACATAAAAGCTAGTATTATATAAACTTGCAGTGCATCCTAACTATCCTGAAACTCCATTTCAGTTCTGCTGAACCTTTAGAGCAATCTCTTGGAGGAGACCGCCAGCTACAATCTATTCTCCCTCTCGTGTCCCCACTCTGACTCTCATCTAAACTACAGATCCATTGATAATCCTAGTTTATCAATGCCAACCCCTGAAAGAGATCAAGAAAGTTCTGGTATTGCCCTGTGTCCCTCCCCAAGACAAGCAGTCCTTGGGGTAGATTTCACAATCCTTGTCCAAGGAGTTTCCAGCCAGCATCCCCAAGCTGATCAGGTTTCTGGAGCTCAGTTCTAGTACCCCTTGACCAACCCACAACCACAAGATGCACACCAATCCCTGTTCTCAATCCCTGTTTTACCTGGCAGCCAATACCTGCCAGCCAATTGTATTTGACCTGGATAGAGCATCAGACCCTCTCAAACAGTGTGGAGCAGTATGATCCAGGAACTCCCTCCCGCCCCACCTGGAATTCCTGCAATGCCAGTGAGCCTTATGACACATTTACAACACCAGCACGAGCAGTACGCTTGTACTACTCATGCTGGAGGGCTCTGGATTGAGCCCTAACTCAGCAATTTCCAACCTTTTCATATCTCATCATACTGACAATGTGATAAAATTGTCAGGGCACATCATAATTTTTTTTTGACAAGGCACACCATGCAGGGGGCTCATATCCCCCAAATGGCCCTACTAATAAATTACCCTCCCCCAAACTCCCATGGCACACCTATGGACAGCGGCGTCATGCAGCCGGAATGCTGGGCAGGAGGAACGGGTGAGCGGCAGCCCACCTGTTGCGTACTGCTCCGTTTCGCCGTCTTCCCCGCCCTCCCGCTGCTGCCCATGGACCATCTGTGGCATACCAATGTGCCGTGGCAAAACCAGTTGGAAATAGCTGGCCTGACTAGATAAATGCATATTGAACAGCAAAGGCTGAAGGTAAATGGAGAAGGTATATGTGAAGTAAGGAAAGGATTAACACACATTGTATCCCAAAAAGACTTTGACCACCATAGATTATTTTATCTATATTACTACTAACTTGCATTGGCTTTAAACTGCTTTAACAATCATGACTTTCCCTCTGCCACCAGATCCTGAAATTCTGGTTTGACAAGGAAGACAAGGCCTTTCCCTTACGGATCCCTGAGCCCCCTCCCCTCAAAGAATTAGTGTTCAGTCCCCCGGCAGAGAGAATAACTGCTCAACGATCGAGACTGTTGTATAGCTATGCTCAGCATGGGTCAGAACAAACCTAAGTACTTCCTAATGCGGCAGTAACCTGCTATAAATGGATTGTCTATGACATGCAGTTTAGCAAGAGAAATCTGTTTCACTTATTTCACGTATTGCTACTGGCCAGTCAGTGACATTTTATTCTAATTTACATGGAAATATTGACTGTTTTGTATCTGGACAATGAATCATGTATTGCAGCAATTGTTCTCAAACGTTTTAGCACCAGGACCCACTTTTTAGAATGACAATCTTGACACAAGCAAAACATCCTCACCACCGTCGCTCTTTCCAGCATCCCCTCTTCCCATGCTTTCAATATGGCTGCTCTAGGTGCTTTGCAACCCACCTGAAATTGGATCTCAACCCACTGGTGGGTCCTGACTCACAGTTTTGGAACCACTATATTGTAGTAATATGGTGTAAAGAACCAGCCACGGGAAGTTTTCCTGAGCAGTCCAGGCCTTTAACAGAAACACCCGTTAAGCGCCTGACTGCCAATTCTACCGTGGCCGGCCATGAGTACTACTAAAGACTTATGTACTTAGGAAACCTGGTAACACCACCAGCTCCCAACCTGCTGCTCAAACTCAGGCTTCTCAAACTGAGAAGAGTATATCAGCATCAAGGCAATTCCAAGACACCTCCAACCTCACTCACCCAGAGGTAGAGATGCTGGAAACCAGCCTTAGATAAATCCCTTAGCAGTTCCCAATGCAAACGGTAACGGGCATAAAGAGGACTGGAGTTAGCCAGCACCCTTTCCTTCCCCCCACCAGAACATACTCACAACCAAGCAAATATAGCTTGACAAGCTTTATTTAAAGTAAGACTCATTGGTTATAAGGCCCAAAGGCAACAGAAATGAAATATAATGCATAACAGGTTAAAAATAATAAAACTTAAACTTCCTACTTTTTACTGAGACTAATATTGCTTAACACTTTAAGTTCTTAGCCAGATTTTACTCAAGACATCATAAGAAGCAAGTGAGCCGGTCTTCTCTCCTTCTCAGCAACTGAGTCAAGCCATTGTCCTGGAACAGCCCAAGGAAAAGCTGAACACAGGCCAAGGGGTGATTTTTATAGCCCTTCGCTTCACAGCTTTTTTCTCTTAGGCTAATTGCCTTTCTGCCAGGTAACAGGGTGGGGCAATTACTCCCATGAGTTACAGCTGTGAAGGAATTTTGGGAGTAGGCAGCTGGCACCGAGTCTTTGAGCTGGGGCCTCTTGCAAAGCCTCCCAAAAAGTTTCTGAGGCCAGCCGATAAGAACTGAGGCACCAAGGCTGTCAGTTCTTGATTTTTGACTGAGGCCTGCATTAGCTTACTTTTAGACAGCTGGAACACCTTCAAGATGGAGTCTGGCCGGTTAAGATGGTGTTAGGCTTGTATTTAAGTTGCTAGTTCTTTACATATGGATACAAAATAATTCCTATTTTGATAAGCAGTGCATCAACTTAGGACGCAGTACTGACCAACTTTCCAGTACTGGGGTAAGGGCAATGCAGCTGTGAGGTGAGGGAACAAACATTCCCTTGCCTTAAGGAGGTCTCCATGACTACTATTCCACTGCAGGATGTAGCACATGTCCCATTGCCACAGCTATGTCAGAACTGGAAAGTTGGTTAGGATTGCGCCCTTAATTATTATTCCCATGGCCTAAGAGTGGGAAGTATAAGGGAGATCAGCTCAGGGTGCCAGAGACTAGTTTGGGCACCTGGTTGAGGACTACTGAAGGTAAAGCAGGGCAAAATGACAGTACTACTTTTCACAGGAAATGTTGAGTGAGGTAGTGGGATAATCGGAAGCTGCTGCCTTATCCCTGAAAGTTGTTCTTTTGCCTTACTTCTCCATGTACCATACTGCTGCGTGCAGCAGTACAGCTACGTATATTTCTCCTGGGTGAGGATTCCAGCCTATCAGCATGGTCAAATGATTGTTATGATATAATCCATCTACCCCTACAATGTTACAGGGTCTGCTTTGGAAACCTTTGTTTTCACTCTAAATATATTTTCAAAAGAAACAGTATATTTTAAATAACTTGAGAAAGTCTTTTTAAAGACTGTGATCTTTAAATGGTGAACCAACTATAACCTGTTCTACCGAATAGTCAAGACTCGTTGGTGAGACGTACTGATGATGGGAAATGCAAGTACTGTATTTATTCATTTAGTTAAAAATGTATATAAAGGCAGATTAGATCTTAGGGATGATAACAATGAAAAGGAAAGTAGGACATGTGTAAAAAACTTCAAAGAAACAATAATTTCCTTTTCTGTGAATCCTATAGTCTCAGACCTCAGAGAGTGATTGTGGTAATAAAGTTGGGCTGGAGCTATATACACATTTTGTTGTCTAACCCATGGTCCTATGCCTTCCTAGCAGTGCAAACCGTTTTGAAACTGGACAAATAACTGGCTGGATTTTCCTTGTACGTGCCCAAACAGGAAGCAAACATCCTCTGTGAGCTACTTGGAACTCTGTGCTACTTAGGAGAGAATAGATATGAGAAAAATAGGCTGAAATATTGTCAAATAAGCACTGACTTTAAGGGGGAGAAACAGGCTTGTCATGCCATAAGGACCTGCAGCTTAGTGGAAAAAGGTGAAATCTCCAATGGACACATGCCTGTCTTTGCACTTGACAAAAGAAGCTTATCGGATTGCTGCCTATCTGCATTCCTTGTCTTATCAGACATTAGAAGCTTGTAATTGCAATTTTTAACTTAATGGATAAGGAAAGGTCAACAGTGACTGAAGCAATACCCCCCTCATGAGAGGAGCAGGAAGTTCTTCCAAGCACTGGGCTCTCCTGCACAGGGCAGGCTATGTGTTGCGGCGGGTTATTTTGCTTTTTATTAGAGTGTAGTTCAGATGTTCCTTCTCAAAAGAAAATATATCCTCCAAATTTTAATTGAGCAAAATTTTAATTCTCAAGCAACACTGGGTTTCCAAAAATCCAGCAACAACGGATTACATAAAAACCACCTTAGACCACTTAAAAATCCCAAGAAGAAACTTCTTGCTTTCAAGTCATATGTTACTTTGCAGCTTCCTTCACATACCAAGAATCCTATTAATTACTGAAAGTAAAGCTGTACTCACCTAACCTCAATTTCCCCCATTCCTTATAATTAGTCAGTAGTAGTGCATACATTATTGCTGTGGCAGAGGTGAGGTTACAGAGGAGGATTTCTGCATATACCCTTTTTTCCAAGTGCAAAGAGGAAGACACATACTATAGGCCTCACTGAATCTGCATTGCTGGAAAAGAGGCATATATAAGCTTGAAATCATAGGGATGGACAAGAAAAGAAGCTAAGGACAGTTCTTGGTCAATTTTATCTGATATAAACCTTCTAATCCTATCCTAACTACATTTACTCACAAGTAAATCCCTCTAAGTACTAAAAGGGTTACTTCTAAGAAAATGTGCTAGGGTTTTGCTCTTTAATGCATTTGCATTCTGGTCTGAGTTTCAAGAGAATTTTTGAAAAGAGGTGACCAACCTAACAAATTCTTATAGGATTTTATTCTTGCAAAGAAAAATGGAAAGAACACCTAAATCAACAGTATATCCATACATTATTTTTGAATTATATTTCTGGAGAAAATGATGTGGAGTTATAGAAAAAAGTTGTGGATATTATATTTGTGGATGGTATTCGACAAATGGTATTGTGGTACTGTGGTAGTTGTAGCGACTGATAAAAATGCTGGTGAAAATTATACCTCTCTTGTCATGACAAGAAAAACAATACATACAACACATACATACTCTTCCATAGAGACAGTGCTTTGGATTCTCCAGTATAGCATCTCTGTCAATAAAAAGCAAATTAATTCCTCTCCATAGGACAATTAAAATAAAGAGTTGCTGGACTCCGTTAATTAAGATTTTATGTGCTTCGAAAACGAAAGCTGATCTGTTACTAGGTGATGATGAGTTCACTCATTCCCTTTTTAAGCTGTGCATCTAATTTCAAACGTAGGTTTACATTTGCTAAATATAGATACTTGTGTTACACGGCTTGGGAATGTAAAAAAGCAGGGTAAATGTCAAACTTCACTGCTGTTTCTTCTTTTTTCTTCTTCAACCTGTTGTTTTGTTCAAATGCTACATCCAATTGCAGCCCATTTTTTTCTGTACTAAAGTGATGCACAGCTAAATTAATCTTAACTCTTGCATCATCACCATCAAAGGAACTGCACAAAGACTCGTGTTGAATGAACCTTTTCACATGCCAGCCAAGTGGATTTGACCAGTGCTATATAAGCATGAAACTTGCACAAACTGTCAGCTTTAAAAAAGAAATCCTTAAAACAACAAATGCCAAAAACTAGCAATGGCGTGTATTTAATAAATGAGTCAGAACTCAAAATCCTCAGCTGGAACTAACACAATAGTAATATTGATTGTAATTTATCCTACTCTACCAGGCCCTCCTCTCTTTTGGCCTCAAGAACATATTATTTGCCTTGATGTCACGGGATGAGACCGTTTGATTGCAATTGTGAGTCCATCCCTCTAGAGCCAGTTCCTTCCCAAGCTGGCAGCACTCCTGGGCATAGGAAGCTGTTAGAAGTCCCATCAGGACAGGCTGATTAGCCAAGGGATCCAGATTTGTGTTCTTCAATCCATCCCACTTCTCAAAATCACCCAGTCCAGAAGCAGGGGGCTGAAATGCCACACACGTGCCAGGATTATTAAGCAGCAGGGCAAAGCAAACCTTGGCTAATTGGGGAGGATCAGGATAGGCAACGACAAAAGAAAAGGCTTCTCCTAACTAGAAGGATACAATAAAGGATTGGGAAAAGGAAGATGGTGAAGTGAATCCAGGAACTTTTGGGAAACTAAATGAAGCATACTTTTATTTTCCTTGCTGCAGCAGCCTAAAAGGACCAAGCCCAGCAAGCCAAGCCTCGTTTTATAGGAGCTAGCCTTTCAGAACCATTTTGAAATATGTCAGATGTTTCTGTTCCTCTGCTCTTTATTCAAAGTGAGTAAAATGAGATCAGAGGCAGCACACAGCCTAGGCATCACTTTGTCACCTGCAGCAGCTCCAGGGATGGGGGTGAAGGGAGTATCCTGGCTATATTAAGGAAAACATTTTGCTTTTCCTTCAAACTATGCAAGACTTGGCATGACTTACAGGATGAAATATGCCCCATATGCCTGTGACCCTTCACCTAACCTTAGCCTAGTGATCAAAAGTAATTCAAGAAAAACAAAAAGGATAGGGAGGGAAGAAGGAAATCTCCATGGATGCTCACTGTACAAAACAACCAGTTCACTTTAAAATGTGACACTGAGGCACAATGAACACACATAGGGGAGGCGGATAGTTAAGGCAAGATGCAACATTCTCCGTCACTATTAAGTTTTTTTCCTTTCCCTCTTCCTGTTTTCAGTAATTTTTGGCTAAAAGTGGGACAGCGCATATGAATAAAGAAAATAAATAGGAACATCTATGTTTTTAAATGCCAAATCTGTTAAATAAATGTTGCTCTCTCTCTCTCGCTCTCGCTCTCGCTCTCTCTCTCTCTCTCTCTCTCTCTCTCACACACACACACACACACACACACACACACACATCTCTGAAGAGGAAAGGAGCTCTGAGAGAAGCAAAACAGAAGCAGGTCTAAAACAGTGGCAGGTGACTGTGAGCTTGCAGTAGCATCTCTGTCACCAGGGTACCCACAACACACCTAAAAGCACACACCCCTCCCTGCCAAGACCCCAGCTAATGAGAGGCAAAGTGAATAAAGAGGATGTTGTTGTCTCAAGGGATGATATAAGTTGTGGGGCTAGGGGGCCAACGCATAACTCCTGTAACCCGCCAGTCTTCTGCTTCACCTCAGTTTCAAGGGGAAAACAACACCAACCAAGCAAATGTGGATGAGTGAGAGGAAGATAGGGTGTGTGTGTGTGTGTGTGTGTGTGTGTGTGTGTGTGTGAGAGAGAGAGAGAGAGAGAGAGAGAGAGAGAGGCAGCTATGCACAGACATACCCACATTCTTATGCTGAGCACAGGCTACCCTTTTGCGCCTCTCTAGAAGGGACAGTGCCACAGGATCAATCCCTCCTTGGATCCCTGCAACTTGGTTCAAGGGACAACAAAGTACAGGCTGAAGGGGCCAACCTCTCCCTGCCATCTTCCAAGCCAGGCAGACGACGAGGAGGAGGAGGTGGGGGGGGGATGAGAAACAGAACATCTGTTGGAAGTGGCAGTCGATTTCGTCCAGGGGGGGAGGCGCGTGGCCGCCCCCTCAGAGTCTGGCTTCTGCATCTCTGGGTCAAGCCCCATCCATCCAGGTGCTTCCCCCCCCCCAAGAGCCCTGCGCCCAGCTGGAGAGGCTCTCCTCGGGTGCCAGCGCTGCTCCTCTCCGCGCGACGCCCGGCAGCACAGTCCCTGCATGGGAGCAGGTGCCGCTTGTCCACCCCAGGCACGCCGTGGGCCAGGCGTGTGCGGGCGGGCAAAGGGCATGGAGGCGTCGTGCCCGGCGCGTCCCTCTCCTGTGCTGCTGCGCGCGGAGAGCAAGGCGCGAGCCCCCAGCACCATCAGCCGGCTCCGGAGCCGAAGACGCCGCCGCCGCCGCCGCCGCCGCCGCCACCCCCACGAGTGGAAGCCCAGCCGGCGCTTACCCTGAGCTGCAGTGAGGAGCCCCGCGCAGAGCACCGCCAGCAGAGCCCGGAATTGCCTCCACGCAGTCATGTCCGCAGCTATTCCACACACATAGAGGCAGCGACAGCGAACGGGCGACCAGCCGAAGTGGTGGTGGTGGTGGTGGTGGTTGGGGGGGTGGTGGTGGCCGAGAAGGCGGCGAGCGGGAGCGGCGAAGCTGGCAGGGGCGCCTCTCAGCTGCGAGCGCGGGCGCCCGCCCTTGCCCGGAGCGCCAAAGGGACTGAGGCCGGTGCCAAAGAATCACCAGAGGGCAACGCGAGGCGGAGGAGAAGGCGGCGGCGGCGGCGAGGAAAGCTCCAGGTGCCGCGAGTGGCAGCAGCGGCGGCGGCGCAGCAGCAGCATTCGACGCCTCCTGCAGGACTGGCTGCTGCTGCCTCCGCTCTTCTGCTTCTCATAGCATCAAGTGCTGCCGGCGAGCCACTGCGGGGTGGTTGAGCGCGCTGGAAGCAGAAGAAGAGGAGCCTCCAGTCAGAGCCCAGCCAGCGGCTCCTCAGGCAGGGCACAGCCACCAGCAGCCCGACGACGACGACGACGACGGCGAAGAGACGCTCACCCAGAGCGCGCGGGACCAGCGGAGAGGCAGGCGGCGGCGGCGGCGGCGGCGGCAGGAGGCGAAGGCAGCGGGTCCTCTCCTATCCTGTCAGGCTGAGGCGGAGAGAGCGCGCGCACCGAGCCCGGCGAGCTGACAGGCAGGCTGCTGCTAGCAAGAGGAGAAGCTGTTGAGGCGGCCGCCGCCGCCGCAGCTGCTGGACTCAACCATCCTTTCCCACAGAGAGGGGAAGGAGGCTTGAACGGCACAGCGGCGGCAGCAGCAGCGAGCGCGCACACACCAAAGCCCAAGGCGAGCCAGCAGCCTTCTCGCAGCCCGTCGCCACTCCTCGGCGCAGGCAGGCAGGCCGGCCGGCGACTTTGAGCTTCCTCAGGGAGGGAACTCCTCTCGCCCAGGCACAGGCGACGATGGGGCAACGCAGGGGCGGCGGGGCGCTCGCTCGCTGGCTGGCTGGCTGGCTGGCTGACGGAGGGGCTCACGCGGCGGCCGAGAGGCGCGGGTTCGAATCCCTCGCTCGGCGCGCTCTGCCGGGCGCCCCGCTGGGTGGCCTTCTGGGCATACCCTTGCCTCGCCGCCTGACCGACCTCACAGGGTGGTCGTGGCGTGTCCTGAGACGCGGAGCAGCCCTGCGCACATTGACGAGCGCCCGCCCGCGAGAAGAGCAGCTGGCTCAGTGGAGGCTTCCCCGCTCCCACTTCCAACCGAGCTGATCTGGCGTCTTTGAAGTGAGGCGAATGCCTCCCCCCCCCAATGCCCCCCCCCCCCCCAATGCCAGAGCGTCCTTTTCCGAAGGCGGCAGGTGCCGTGTGGCACGGGCTGCAATACCAGTGCCTACCAGCCCAGCCAGGGTGTGTCTCTCCCTTAAAAGGACGCGGGAACCTGACAGCTCCTGGGCAACTTTGAGCGTGGGTGCCTGGCCGAGCCTCCGGCAGCGTCGGGCTTCGACCGAGAAAAGCCGCCTCGGTGGCAGGGCAACAGCCCATTTTTTCCTGCCAGATGAAGTCGCCCAGAATCACAGTTGGCCCCTTGGCTCTGGATTCATCATTACATAGCCAGTGGGCGAGAATCAACATTTGTTACCAATGATCTCAAGAGTGCCTTGGAGCCCACTCGTGACTATCGTGACTGTGAAATCTTTCACACATGGCTCCATGCCGGTGTGGAGCCATTGGTGGTGCTTCCCACTACGGCAGCCCTCTCTCGGCTTCCTTGTCCGCATTAGCTGCGTTCACAAGTGACGCATTCATGCTGGGCTGGAAAGCACGTAACGCGCTTGCAAAGACAGCAGAGGCAGGACCTGCCAAGCCCGCTTTCAACGCCCTGAGTGTGAGCATGCCCCCAAAATGTGCTTTGACAGACTGGGCAGCCCCCACCCTCGAGCCACCTTGGTCAGGGGGTGGACAAACGACGGGTGTGTCGAGTAAGCGCTCTTGGGTGAGGATCTGACCCTAGGACAGGTCGAATTCCACAATGCCTGTCCTCCAACCCCACCAGTTCTCCGTGGTGCAATGGGGGAAGGTCCTCCGTGGCTGCCTCCGTGAGGCCACTTCTAAGGAACTTTGGAGTGGCGTGACTTCGAAGAACACGCAGATGTGCCTGTGACCAAACGTTCGTTTCAAGACTTCCGTCAGTACAGGGCAAAAAGAGATACTGTTGGAAAAGAAGAAGCGGAAGTCTTCTTGTATTGGGAAAGGATGCGTCGTTGCTGGTGTCCCCCCTTTTTCGTTTTTGTACTACCCTTCCTCTAGTGGTTAGGGTAACCAAAGGAATTTCTGTCATCACACACACACACACACACACACACACACAGAGAGAGAGAGAGAGAGAGAGAGAGAGAGAGAGAGAGAGAGAGAGGTGGCTGCCTTCTGAACGTCCTGTGAAGAAAAGAACACAACTTTATGTGGTTTGGCATAAACTGTAGTTTTTCTTCTTTTCTATCAATGATGCGCTGGAGATTGCATTTCTACCAATGTTGTTCTAATGCATCATTGGTAAAAAATGGTTTTAAGTTATCCTACAAAGAGACCAAGAGAGTCAACATCCCCATTTTCCAATTAAAAAAACAAAAACACCACCAACGACAACAGCAAAACTTAAAAAAAAAAAACCCTCCCTAAATCTCCTTGGTTTGGTTCCAGCAGAAATAGAAAAATTCTAAAGCCACTTATTACAGTAAAATGTGCCTGACTTTCTAATTAATGCCCGATGCCACCTGTGTTGGTAATTAAAATACAAAAGGATCATAGGACAGCAACAAAATCATTGGCGAGGAGGAGTTTCAAGGTTGTAATTACTCACTTATGATACATTCTTCTTCTCAGTAAAATATGCAAAGCTGTGTTGCAAGAACGAGTGGGAATGGGCACCGAACAAAGTAGGCTGACTTTGTTAATAGGCTTGTATTTATATATTAATGTCGCTGCGGTTTTCACCAGAGGGGGGAAAAGCCCTTAGCGAATGGGAGAGCTGCCGGAAAGATGTGACACTGCTGCCATCTAGCGACCAACCTTTTTCCTCTAACGACTACGGAAAAATTGGAGACACATTTCAGTGCTAACACTCGTTTTACTACCAGACTGTGGAAAGTAACAATCAATCAGTCAATCAATCAATATTATTTATATACCGCTTTTCAACACAAAGTTCACAGAATGGTTTACAGGCAAATAGTAATAATAAAGTTAAATGACTCCCTGTCCCAAAGGGCTCACAATCTAAAAAAATGCAGAACCCCACCAGCAACAGACACTAGAAAAGACCCTGCGCAGGGGTGAAGAGGGACAATTAATCTCTCCCTGCTAAACATAAGAGGAACACCACTTGAAAAAGTGCCTCTTGCCCAGTTAGCAGGGGTTGCACACATGCACTCCTCACTGAAACCCACCGAAATAGTAAATACTATTTACTATTTATGCATATGTCATGGATCCAGGTGTTCCTTTGGAAAGCAAGGAGACCAACCAATCCAGAAATGTGATAGGCAGAGACTCTGTATCAGGAGCATTAAATTCTCCAGTCACATCTGAAGCAAAAACATGGCTTCTCCCAAGCAGAGGCTGATTAGAAAGAGGCAGGGACAGAGCACGGAATCACACAGAGATGTTGTGGGCATCCTCTGGTACAGGTGGGAATTTCAGGTTTTGAATGGCATGTAATGTAATGTTAAATGCTTGTGCTCCTCTTCTCGGAACCACAAGAAGTTCTTGGAGCACATTACTTGGGTTCAGGTTTCCTTTGGAGGAGAAATCACTGGAGGCTTGTGCTGTTTCTGCGATATTTCCTAGATTTACAAAGATATATGCTTGAACATTGGATGTATGTTACACTCTGGAAAGCAATATTCGCTACATACATCTCCTAAATGTGCTTGCAGTGGCTAGCTGCCTGCTCCTTCACTTAGCTTTCTTGGCAGTTTTTCCTGGGTCAAATCTTGGCTCCTTCTGCCTTCCCCTGAATTTCAAGTTCATGCTGCCCCTTTAACTTTCTCACTAATAGGCAGCCAAATCCAGTGCTGCCTGGCCTCCCTGGCCTCCCAGCCACTGGGACTTTTGTCCCCTTTCCCCAGGAAAGTCTTGCCACCCACAATGGGGCTCCTCAGCTTAAAGTCAGCTATTTTGCCAGTGGTGTTTTGAACAGCCCTGTGTTGGGCTGCCAGGCTTCCATCAGATGGTGGAAGCCCCTGCCAGGTCCCACCATCTCGGGCAGCCAGCTCCTCCCTCCTCCCATCCAGGGATTCCCTCCCACCCTATCCAGAATCCCCACAATGCTGGCGAAGTAAGGTTACCCCTCGCCGATGTCATGTTGTCGCCTCCCAGTGGCAAGGGGCTGGCAGTGCCACAGCACGGGAGATAAGAGCTTACCGTAAGAGCTTACAGCTCCTGCCGCACGCGCTGGAGGGCTCTAGATTGATTCTTCAGTGAGGGAAAAGGGGAGCAATCACTTTAAACCTTAGCTCTTCCTCTTAGGTAGGGATACTTGAGGATCTTAAGGACCTTTAATAGAGGCTACCATTCAGATTGTTTCTTGGGTCATTAACTTTTGTTAACCCACTTTTATTCTTTCTGGGCAACTGGCTAAGCATTGCCTGACTCCACTGCCATGCGCAGTCACAAGATCAAAATCGCACAATGGTAATTAATGCATATCTTGCTGCATACTGGTTATTTTCTCACAGCAGATTGGTATGCCCCAATATACAGTTTAGTAACTATTGGACTACAAAGTAGCCCATGCAAGATAGAAATTGGAATACACTGTGTCATCATTGTTTCCACCTCTGAATGCACAGAAGTCAACAGAACTTTGTTTTCAAGTTGCTGCGTTTGAACGTGTAAAATACTGTACTTTGGTGCTTGGAAGAGTCCTGATGTTTGATGCTGAAATCAGAAACAGGAATGCCTTTATGCTTTCAACTACTCCCCCTGCCACCTTTTGAGTCTCTCTTCAAGACATACTTTTAAATGCCTTCCCTGAACCAACTTGGCCTGCCTTACCTGACCTACCATTGTCTCTTTGTCTTCATTCCCCTTCCTCCTTGTCACAGGCTAATCCCTCTCTCATGCTTGACAATTTAATGTAGGCTGTAAAGCAATTAACCAGAGAGTTTCTATGCAGCTTCTAGCACAATGCAGGCACAGTGGCGTTCTTACACAGTGGGGAAATGCTAAAAGTTGCAGGAGCCTGTGTAACATGGCCCCTCCCCCTTGCCTTTAGCCATTCCTGGCTTGGAGAGCAAAGCCTCTGAGCAGTGAACAGCTTTGGAGGTTGTGGGGAAGGACAGTGTTACACAGGAGTTCAGGTACCTGCAACACTTAGCATTCCCAGTCCCATAGGAACGGCACTGTGCGGCCACTAAATAGGCTCCCCTTTAATGTCATCTTAGTGGACTAATAGACGCTGTCCTCTGGTTGTTCTCACCCTGCTCAGAGAACATCAAATGTCTTCTGCTCACATACATGACTGCCACATCATGGTTAGCAGCTATAGGGGTGATGCATCTCTGGATTGGCTCAAAGTTGCTGCAGAGTTCCTACTGATGATATAGCAACAAACTCATGTAGATAGGAGAATGACCAGCATGGGAATAGCAACAAGCTGTTCAGCAGAATAATAAGAGGTTTATATCTTTGTTACATAATCCTCCAGTTGGGGGATGTAATAGTAGGGTACAATAGGCACATATTTTTATTCATTCAGACCTTTATGTTCATGCTAGCAAGAATTTCCAAATATAGGCAAAGTATTAATCATTAAATTTCATTGATTCTTTAGTAAACATACTAATCATTAGTTCCAGACATATCACAAGCAGGTGCTTGACAATTCTTTTCCTGCTGTTCTCTCCTCATTATTTTTGTTCTTCTTGTGTTTTGCTTTTTTAAAAACTGCGGAATTTCAGAATGCTTGTCTGACCTGCAGTATTGTTTACTGAAGCTGCTCAGTGAAAACACTTACCTGGAGGCAAAACAGTTGTTCTGAATCACCTGAGGTGGAATCATAACATTTGTTTATTGTTCAAAAGTTGTTAATGTGATGATTTATGAGCAAATTGCCTTGGTTCAGATTCTTAAAGTGATCACCACTAGAAGATCAGTTGTAGCTCCTTATTGAACAGAGGCATACCGGAGCTTTTACACATCCCAGGCACGCCGTGTGACATCATGATGTGACATCATGATGCATCCGCCTGGCTTCCCAACTTTGGAAGCCAAGGGAGTGCAGGGGTCCTGCTGCTGTGGCAGAACCCTTTGCACATGCAAGGTCCTGCCAGCGAGGCCAAGGGCAAATTCACCGGGTGGAAGATTCTGATGGCGCGGCCAGGGCAAATTCACCTGGGCCGTGGCAGCAGGACCATCCATTATCTTCCTGACTTGGGAAGCCAAGGGGCCATGTTGGGTCCTGGGGCTGGGCTGATTTCGCCTGAGCTGTGGCTGTAGGCGCCCAGGCGCCCTCTTGGGTTTGTGATTTGGGAAGCCGTGGGAGAGGGTGCACACACACACACACACACACACACACACACACACACACACACACACCCCAATTGCTTCCCCAGTTGGAGAAACAATTGGCGAGCACACGCTTGTGTCCACCTTCCCCAGCAGCGCTCATGGCAGGTGCCACATCATGCCCCAGGGACGATACACCTCTGTGGCGGACCACTTGACATGGGGTGGTATGTGTTAAACATTGGCACAAGTGTATGTGAAACAGGGTACCAGAAACACTGAGTAACCAACAGATGAAATATGTGAATAAAATTATACTTAATGGGGGGGGCAGTTCATCCTATGTAGAATTTGTCATCTCATATCAGTATAGCATTCTCTACGACACTAGATATGAGATTCTCCTCCACCTAAGTTTGCCAGGAAGGCTGGTCTTTGAACTTAACAAAACTGCCAATCCTAAAAAAATTGTGAATAAGCCAGGAGACAAACTGTTATCTGGGCTGACACAAAGCTTGGGGTGAGCTTCCCTCTAATTCCAGGTAAGGTTAGCTTGAAAATATAACACATAATTGCAGAATCATTACCCTGTATGCTCTCTCTCTCTCTCTCTCTCTCTCTCTCTCTCTCTCTCTCTCTGTGTGTGTGTGTGTGTGTGTGTGTGAACAAAATTGTTTTACCATTAACTTTTTTCTCTCTCTCAAGTTGCCTAAGGTTCTTACTGTTAAATAGAATTAGCTTTCTTTTTACTTGGAAGATGTTTCAGCCATTTTCCACATGGCTGCTGAGATTTGTAACCTGAACTTTATGATTTTTTTTTAACCATTTGAAGTTTAGTACTGGCCCCCTTTCTTCCACTTTGGCAGAAGGAATCCTTCTGAAGGCACAACTCTCTTTCCTCTTTCCAGATATGGAGCAGACCCTCCACAAAAAGTTAGGGTATAATCCATAGACACCAGTTCTGGCTCCGATTTAAATTTTCTATAAACCTCTGAAAACTGCTAACATGGCTTCTAGATAAAGTGGGTATTATAATGCAGGCAAAGGAGTGCGTTTGCATTTGCATAGAGGACTTCCCACTTACAATGTACGTCATCGAAGTTTATCGTTCGTATTTACTATGCATTCTCCCGCTATTAATGGGAGGAACGGAATGCTTAACAAAGACATACATACAAATGTGTCGAGCAGACAAGAATACAGAAGGAAGATCAGTGGGAGATCATAGCAGACATTAATACTTACTAGCTGGAAGAAAAGACTGTGGCAGGAGGTATTTGGCTCCTGAGAAATTCAAACAACCAGACCCAGAAAGGCAATGTTTTTCATAGGGAAAAAGCTGCCCAACAACAGACAACTGGCTATGGAGCAAACATACTATCTGCATTTTATGGTATGATTTAATCACTTTTGTTTATTTCTAGTATTAATCCATCATTCAAGACTGCTTTATGCCAGCCCTTGTAAGGAGGCAATACATATATTTTGCTAATTCATAATACGTGAAAGAATGCAGGAGCTTCCCTTCTCCTGTGGCAGGTAAGCAGTCAAGGCTTAAAAGGACTTAATAACTATTATATTGCAAAGAAGCAGCTGGGTGACTGCCATTCTCTTGACTTTCATATACAGAGTAAGGGTGCAATTGTACACAACTTTCCAGCACTGACATAGCTGTGCCTGTGGAGCATGTTCAACATTCTGCAGTGGAGTAGTCAAGAAGCCCTCCTCAAGGTAAGGGAGTGTTTCTTCCCTTATCTCAGAGCTTCATTGCCCTTACCCTGGTGCTGGAAGGTAGGTTAGGATTGCACCCTAAATAAGCTGGCAATAGACCTGCTTTTGTTTTGATAGAAAGGAGTCTTCCCAATAGTGTACCATGTGACCAAGTCCTATAAATTAAGATTCTGCTTTACTTTTATTGACATAGTTAAGAGTAGACTTTTATAAAGATGTGCCCCAATATCCACTGATTCGGAATCCACAGTTTCAGTTATCTACGAATGCCATGGATACTGGACGCCTATTTGAAAGATAGGGAAACAGATTTCTTTTTTTTTTTTTTTTTGCTTTTTGGTGGTGGTGTAGCAAAACCACTGATGTTCCCCTATGTTAAAAAGGCATTCCCATGGGGTTTCAGGAATCCATGGGGTGGGGGTGGTGTCCAGAACAGAATCCCAGTGGATACCAGGGCATGCCTGTACAAGATTAGGAAAGAGAAAATGGAAATACAGTTTTACCACTGATTCCACCACTCCCCACTTTACTTAACTGCCACTCCTCCTGCCTCTGAATTATTTAAAAAATTATTTTGGTATTGCACAAGGCCAGTGGCAGTGTGAGAAAACATCAACCAGGAATACTTAAACTTGTAGAAAAATAACATGCTAGAATATTCATGTTCTCATGTTAATCTCACACCATCATGCTCATGTTAAGCTAAATTTAAAGCTCTCGAATTATTTCCAGGGTCTTTCTGAAACAATAACACTCAGGACACAATCCTAACCCAGAGTTTGGCCGGCACAGTTAGGCCAGCAAAGCTTTGGCTTGCACAAGGGACACCGTAAAGTATGTTTGGAGAGGTCAGCGCCCAGCGTTGCACCGTCCTCCCTGACTCTGAGAGTGGTCCAAACACCCTTGATGGTGTCCTTTATGCCAGCCAAACTTTGCTGGCCTAACTGCCGGCCTAACTCCAGGTTAGGATTGCGCTCTCACTCTAGTGGCACAACCAAATTAGATTGAACAGAATGAAATGTGCAAAAATCACTGAAATTTAAATGAGACAAGACAAAAAAAATGTAGGGGTCACAATGCAGCTGAGTTCATGCAGTTCATGAATTTCATGAATGTTCACCCAAATCTCATCATAATCCATTCTGGAGCCAAGTATTGTGTCATCTCAAGGGCGCTGGGAGTGAACTCCATTTGCAGGTGGGGAGGACAGAAGCAGCAGCTCTGCTGCCAGTGTTTCACACTACCACTGCCTTCTCCCACCTGCTCCCATCTGCAAATGGGAATGTCCTCAGTTGTAAGTAGGGAGGCGAGTGGAAGAAGGCAGTGGCAGTGTGAGAGACCCTTGACTGCGCTGCCTCCTCCTGGCATCGACCTGGGCCTTTGAAGTCAGCCGTATGCCTCCTTGGACTGGTATCCAACAGACACCCGACATGGGCTCCTGGTATAGACAATGCTTCTGAACACAGAAGAAGCCTGCATACCATGGTTGTGAAGTTGCACACAAATAAGAAATGGTTTGTTACCCAATAGGTCATGCTGGTCTCCTTTCACTCATGGCCTCCCTTTGACTCCATTTTTTTAAAAAAAAAACCACAAATGTTAAAATACCGTTCGTTCAAAAATCGTACATTATTCATTCTACAGCACATTGGGTTTGCAACTGTTTTCTCCATAGGGATGGTATAAGGTGCAGGATATATTGCATCAGGCCTCTTGGAGTGCATCTTTTGTGTCTTGCCTTTTGGGGCAACCTCCTGTGCCTGTTCCATCTGCCAGTCAGAGGGATCTAAAACTTCTGGGACCAAGAGCACCTTCTGGGTGAAACGATAGATTGAGCACTGTCCGCCGATTTTTGCCGGGCTATGATCAATAGTAATAGTTATTGTTATTGTTGTTGCAATCGGCCAGTTGAGTGTACTTATCCATGCTTCAAGTATCTGCAGGAGCCTTCATGTTTTGCAGCAGGTACCTTCAGAAACTTTCCTGCGAGGGAAAACATAGAACCCAGAAGGGCAGGGAGGGTGGAAGCAGGAAGGAGGGAGAGGCCAGCCAAGGTCAGGACAATATAAGGAGTATATCAGGGATGTGACAGCGTGGCTCAGGTCTGGGGGCAGACTGAAAGAGAGACTAGAGAGCCAGAGGCGGATCTACAGGGAGGGCAAAGCTCTAAGTGTTGCAAGAAGCCTTACCCTGTCATGTAAATCCCTCCTCTCCCTTGCTGCTGTAGCCAGTAAGCAATGCCAAGATGTTGCTTTTCCCTGTGAGGATTGGCTAAAACGGTGCAGGAGAGGAGTGATTTTCACTGCAAGGTAGGGCTTCTTGCAAAACTTAGAGTTTTGCCCTCCCTTAGATCTGCCTCTGTACAGAGCCCTGGGAGACTGGAGAAGGTCCTGAGCAAGAGGAGGACGAGAGGGCTGTCAATCCCTCCCTGCTTTGCTCTGAGGCCCAGGGGAGAAATAGAGATAAGCCAGGTGGACAAGAAAGATCTATGCTCGCTACTGGTGGGGTCCCCAGTGGCAGGCAGGAACCCCCTTTTTTTGTGCCCCTGATTCAGCTTTCAGACTGTCCCACTCCCGTTATCCTTTGCTTCTTCTACTTATGACCCTTGGCTTGTCACTGCCTATGCCTCCCTAGTCAAAACATGATAGATGGACACTTTGTCTACTCCCCCTGTACCTATTCCACAGTTCTTGGATGCCCTGTCAGCTTTGCTACTGCCACAATCAAAATGCCAATTTGATTCACACCATGTGTCGTTTCCTTCTTTCTGGACGTTTCCTACCAGTCAGGTTTTTTTTCTTTCATTTGGCCCGCGCTACTTCCTGATATCAACCTGGTCAATCATTATACAAATAGCAGGAGAAGGATTAGGAACATCAGATTATCAACAAGGGTCTATTGGCAAGTTCCTACAGCTATGGGCTATCCTCCAAGTCTAGAATATATATCCATCTTCATAATATGTTCCAAAGAACAACATCAGCACCTGCTTCCCCCCCCCTTTGATGCGCAGCCAGTGCTTGATCACTTCTAACATTGATATGCTTGACAGCTTGATATGCTTCTAACATTCTTTAATATCAGTGATTCCCAAACAGTGGGTCGCGAGCCAATTTCAGGTGGGTTGCGAAGCACCTTGAGCAGCCATATTGAAAATATAGGAAGATGGGATGCTGGAAAGGGGGATGGTTGTGTGGTTGTTTTGCTTGTGTAAAGGTTATAAATAGGCTTTTTTGTTTCTGATGCCCTTTGCTGTTGGAAAATGATTGAGAAATAACCCAACTTATTGCTGCATTTTCAGGAAAGCAGCAGGCCCTGGCATCACAATGATGGCATTTCCAGCCATGACATCTCTTCCGGTGGGCCCTGGACAGATTGTCATTCTAAGTGGGTCCTGGCGTGAACTGGGCTGGCAAGAATGTGCCTTACGGAATGCACATTGAGGGAGGTGCTCTAAAATACTAATCCAGAGTTACTTATACAGAAATAAAAGTGGGATGCAAAGATGAGAAGTAATTTGGCGTCATACACAAATTGCCACGATAAAATGCAAGCAATGTCTCAGGGTCACTTAATAACTTGATATTCACTTGCAGTGGTGTGGCTTCTGCTGAAATGTGGCCAGGGCTTTGTACAGCCACAAAAATTTTTTCATCTGTTTCCCATGAGATTTTTTTTAGTTTTAAATTATACCTCACAATTTCTCCCACTGGGAACCCTAAGCTAATAAGCATCAATATCAGTATTACAGCCTGCCAGAGGTCAGAGATGCTGGTGTGGTTCAATTAGATCATGTGGTAAACACACAGACAAAGACACAGACACCCCCCCCCCCCGTGAATCTGATTTTTAGGGAATTGTCACATGGATGCCTACAACTTCATTTGGCCAATCTATATTTGAAGTTCTAGCTTTCATTATTTGCCATTGCTCTTCAAATCAAGCTTCACAGTAGCAATGAATCATAGGTTTTGTAATATGAAGGCTATAAAAACAATAAGCATGGTGAACGATGCGAACAATCTGGATAACAGCCAGTTGTTTTTGCTCAGTCATAGATACTGAATTTGAATCAGGATCAGGTTGTCCAAGTGATAACTAATGATAAGTTGGTGCTGATGGTTCTGATAGAATTAATTCTAATAGACCTAATTAGTTCTATTAGACATTTTTCATTTTCTTGTTTTAAACCAGTGATTGGCATGAAATAAAGTTAGTGGCCACAATCCAGATTTCCCACAATTAGTTCTCTGAATTGTGGTTTCTTGTATTTTATAATCAACTTGGAGTTTAGTATGGAAATTTATTACTCTCTTTGCCTTTGGGGTTGATTTGATAAATAATTAACATACATTTAATTTAAAGAAAAAATAAGAGTTGCAGGATGGGAATGCAGTGAAGTAAGCATTTGAAGTGTAATAAAAAGTAATATCATCCTCTTCCTTGGAGGAGATAGTATTATACAGGAATGATTCCTCTTTTAAAAATGTCATAAAGAGGATTTCAGAACCTCAACTGGTAACCTGCCAAACTTTCAAAGACAGAAGGCCTTCCTTGATATTAACCTTCCTTTTTACATCATAAGTTTTCATGTGTTCTCTTTGGCACCCAGAATGAACCACCCTTCATCGCTTTCCATAGGCAGCATTCATACAACTGCAAACTTCTTTACCATTCTATGGTGTTGTACTCTTAAATGGGCATGTTGGTTCTATGCAGACTTACAGTACTTGGAAATCAGTCCCAGTGTGGCTTACTGCCATGTAAAGGCACATTGCACTGCTGCAGCCATAAACATGGTGAGGCATTTTCAGCTTTCATTTACTGGTCATGGTAACAGTTACCATAACTGTCATTCTGGTAGTTCTCTTTCCTGCCACCAGCAACTTCTACATGTCTTTCTAGTGCCTCAAACTAACTATTACAGTGAATTAATAGAGTCAAGGGTTGCAATCCTATACACTCTTACCTGGGAGTAAGTCCCACTGAACTCAATGGGACTTACTTCTGAATAAGGATTGTAGGATTGTTCGGCACATAGGATTGCGCTAAAACAGAACTAAACTACTCCAAAGTCCCTTTGGTTTCAGTGGGCCTTCTGGCCCAATCTTATTGGGTGCTGCTGCCACCAGAACAAGTGGTATGATGTTGCAAAACACCTTCTGAAAGCACATGGAGCATGTGCTTCCAGGCCACTGCCACAACAGACAGTGAAGAGGACCCTGCCGGTGATGGTGGTGAAGAAGATCCCTGCCCATGCCAGTTAATTGGTGGCATGGCTGTAACAGCGTGGGTTCTTGTGTGTGTGTGTGTGTGTGTGTGTGTGTGTGTGTGTGTGTGTGTAAGATCAGGATGGAACAGGGAGTGTGCTGCAGGTGTGTTGGAGGTGGGAGGGGGGGCACCCAGTGCTGATGACTTGTGCCAGATGCTATCCCATCTGGAGCTCTCCTTGTCAACCTGCCACAGCTAAAGAACTGGTGTTGTCCAAGGAGACCCACTGGCAGTCAAGGCACTTAATAAGGGGTAAGGGAAATTACTTTCCCAGGGACGTGGTGGCACAGCGGGTTAAACCGCTGCTGTTGGGCTTTCCGACCGGAAGTTTAGGAGTTCAAGACTGCATGACAGAGTGAGCTCCCGTTGCTTGTCCCAGCTCCTGCCAACTTAGCAGTTCGAAAGCACCTAAAGGCAAGTAGATAAAAAGGGACCACTTCGGTGGGAAGGTAACGGCGTTCCATGCGCTATGGCGTAGAGTCATGCTGGCCACATGACCACGGACGCTCAGACAAAACGCCAGCTCTACACGCTTTGAAACGGAGATGAGCACCTCCCCCTACAGTCGGTCACAACTAGACCATTTGGTTTAGACCATGTGGGGAAACCTTTTCCTTTTTAAGGGAAATTATTTCCCATTTCCCCTTTCAAGCCTCCCAATCGCCCTTACCTCCACCATAGCATGCATGGCAGACCATTTTGGTGCATCTGCATGCAGTGGCAGTGAGAAGCATAGGATTGCGCTGTCTATAGGATTTCACAGGAAAGTGTCTATGGGATTGCAGCCTAAAATGCTTTCTCTACCTTGATGAAACTGTTTTTCAATGAAACTTCAGATAGGAAGCATTTAGGTTGGGCAATAGGAAGCCAAACAAACAACACTCTCAAACCCTCAACAGTCTCCAATAAATCATTTCCTGCCTGCTACGATGATGTTCTCAAAATACTGGAGGCTTTCTTACTTTGGACTCTTGTTACATATGAGCATTTACTGTATTATAATTTAATACAGTAAATTATTACTGTACACTTCAAATGTGCTTCTTCTAAAATATTCTCTTTGATTAGATTGAGACAATGCTTGGTTTGACTTATTTTGGATGTATTTGTCTTTACTTGCAATTAGCAAATGTGTGTTCCATACATGCTCAGGCAAACATTGCATTGTTTATTATGGATTTTTCAAGTCAAGCACTATATGATTTGGGCCACAAAACAACAGAGTGATGCAGTTCTACGCTAGGATATCCCTCTCCAAAACAATTGTACAGTGAGAATTGATAGCAACCAAATTGTTTGTAGCTTTATTTTTGTCATACCTTCTTTACCAGGTTTCTATAGTACAGGTTTCTACAGTTTTACCCCAGGTTTCTACAGTACAGTCAGGCTTAAAGACAGTTTCTCTGGTCTTGCTGAGTCCACATGGTTCTGTGGACTTTATATAAAGTGTACAGTCCTTTATATAAAGCTAAAATCTCACTGCTCAATGAGTGGTAGGAAATGGAAAGAGAACAGCTTTCAGCCCACTGTTCCCTTGCCCAAAAGTGATTGATTGGATTTTGACTTATTTTTTTAAAAAGAGCAATATGCATGCAGTTCAATGTGTTGGACAGAGCAGAACTATTATTTATGTATTTTACAAATTTTTATACTGCTGTTCCTTCAAGGAACTCAGGGTGGTGTACATGCTTCCTTCCCTCTTTTTGTCCTCACAACAACCCTGTGAGGTTGGTTAGGCTGAGAGGTACTGACTAGCCCAAGGTCACATTGTGGTTAAGCATCGAACCTGGATCTTTCAGATCTTAACACCAGAACCACGACACCATCTTGACTCACTATGCCTGTAGAACCAATTTGAATTTACATGTCTTCATCCATCCAGGAATTTACATTTCTTCATCATGATTACAGGCATGAAAGCATGTGTTGCATTGACAGGGCACCTGAATCAGAGCATCTCTTCATAGTTCAGTTACTCAGCCTTCTTTCATGTTTATGGCTTCTCTGATACCATTTCCAATTCGCCTATGTATTTGCCTGTAACCTTTATGGTGCAACATACTAACTAAATGCAATTCTCTGCCTGCAACCATTCCAGTGACAATCAAATAAGACCTTATGTCAGATAAGCAACATGCCTTGGAGTATGTCTTATAAGTGTATAATTTTTTTTTAATGCAAAGCTGAAAATCAGAGAGTATTATATTGTTGAAAAGGTATATTCGCATCCATCCTTTCCTGATGCTGCTGTTATCTGCTTTGAGAAGATGTGAAGCGATTTGAATAGCTGAGTAGGAAACCATTAAAAAAAGAAACATTCTCCCCCATCTTTTCCTTATGCTGCCACTTGCTTTGAAAATATGCGAGGAGATCTTTCTAAGGGAAAGCAGTGATAACATGATGTATAAGCAGATTCTTCTTGTGCACTGGTAGAGGCATTACAGAACAAGAACTTGCACTCAATATTTTGCTTCTTAGAAAGGGCGAGTACTTGCACAGTGCAGTTTATATTTGCCAAAAAAAGTTCTGGCTGAAATATGGCTGGAGTCAGGGGTCATATTCTCAAGGATCTCTCCTTGAGATGTCTATAAATAGACCTACTGCCAAAATCTGACTCATGAGTCATGCTTTTTCCCAATTCTAAAAACTTTACTGCTGGGAATTTGCTCATCTGGGGGCAGGGGAGGGTGGCACCAGCTGTTTAGAGGTCAATTCATTCATTGACATATTCTGCACTATAGAAGGGCTCCAAAGGGTCATCCTACCATTCAAGAGTGTAGGCCCCAGGGATAGAGTTTATCCAAGCTTGAGAGGATGTTGGTGAACTGGTTTTCCCAATATGGGATTTTCCAATAAATCCAACAGGGAAAAAGTCAGAACTTTTTTCTTTATGGAGACAAGGAGAAAAGCAGCAGAATATAGGTAACACTAACAGCCGAATCCTATCTCCTGCCAGGCCATAGCATGCAGCTGTGTCAATGGCATGACTGCATGTGCTCCATGAATTGTATGCAGGTGGTATAAATTTTTTTTCAAACAAATGCATAAATTGGATGCCAATATGGTGGGTATACCTGAATAATAATAATTCTCTGTTACATTGTTGGCATCATACCAAGGTAGAAATAGATACAGGATTATAACCTGGATAATTGTTTTAGTTGCACTATGAGGGGTTTCCAAGCTTGCTTCAACAAAACCAGTAGATGGAAGTTGGTTGGAAGTTGGTGTAATTCATCTTCCTCAAGTTTGTAATTTCTTTCTGAGAACCTTTTCTGTGTCATGAAGCATGCAGCCTTTTTAGTTACACTTTGCAATGTTATCAGGATAATAATTTAATTTCCTTAAAGATCAGTCCCATGGACCCTTCTCTTTCAATCTAACTCCACCATTGAAAATTGTGCCTGACAGAGAGCGTGAGTGCGCTGAGCAGTATCAGCTACATGATCCTCACCCAAGGTACTTGTACAAAATAGTTCTTTTTCAAACACCCCCCCCCCGTATTCCCCAGCAGAAACATTATATGGTAAGTAGAGCGGGCATATCAGAAATATCACATGAGAGAGCATGTTTGTAGATAGGTTTTCAAAAGGTATTTTCAAAGAGTCTTGCAATAGCATCAGGGGCAGCTGAAAAGTAGCAACGCATGCCATAGTTTGGCTTTCATGCATAAGTGCTGAACAGCCCAAACCAATTGCTATGCATGTTTACATCCCATTATGCAAGGAATGGATAGAGTGGGTAGGGGGATGTTCTTTTCCCGCACTCACAACACCAGAACCAGGGGACAGCCACTAAAACTGAGTGTCAGGAGAATTTGAACAGATAACAGAAAATACGTCTTTACCCAGTGAATAATTAATCTGTGGAACTCTTTACTACAGGATGTAGTGATAGCATCTGGCTAAGATACCTTTAAACGGGGATTGGACAGACTTCTAGTAGAAAAGTCCGTAACAAGTTATAAGCCATGATGGGTATGTGCAACCTTTAGGCTAGCTCAAAGAGAGTAGAAACAGGATGCAGGCATCTTGTTGTCTTGTGTTCTCCCTGAGGCCTCTGGTGGTCCACTGTGAAATACAGGAAGCTGGACTAGATAGGAGTTTGGCTTGATCCAGCAGGGTCAAGAAATCAGTGGATTCGCCTGGGACATGCATGTATTACTTATCAGCATTCACAAAAATTACTATTTTTTTGTTTCAGTATAATGAAATAAAATGAGGATTGGTATGCTTTGCATACTTTTGTAGTCTCCTCTCCTTTACAAACCTTAAGTCCCCAAATAATTTTTGTAAAATCTTACATTAAATTAAACCAGTATTTCATCAATATTACTCTCTCTCTCTCTCTCTCTCTCTCTCTCTCTCTCTCTCTCTCTCTC
>JAJKFI010036636.1:0-11509 GCA_029204185.1 Lerista edwardsae
CTCTCTCTCTCTCTCTCTCTCTCTCTCTCTCTCTCTCTCTCTCTCTCTCTTGCTCGCTCTCCCCACCCCATGTATTTCTTTTTAAATGTAGAGATTTTGCTTGGGGCTCATCAGCTTTACCATGGTAGGCAGGTGCTCTCATTATTCAAATACACTCAGAAGAGATTTTTCAAAGATCCAGTATTTGGCAAAAGATTAAACAAACCTACTTCTATATGCAAATATAGTTAAAATATGAGCATCTTTTTTTTTTTTACTTATTTTCATACATTTTGGGCAGAGAAAACTAGTATCAATTGTCCTTGCAGTCAATATTTAAAAGAATTGGATAAACAATTATTGGGAAACTATGTCTCTTTGATGTGATGATTGAACCTTGGTGAAGTATAATTCCGATTTAGTTTTTCGAACATTATTTGAATATGGCTATAGACATCAATATTCAGTAAAGTTCTATTGAGTGAGCTATTGCCATATTGATGGATTTTTTTTTTTTTATGGATGAATCATATTTACAGACATAATGGTCTCTGGGATTTCAGTGTACCACTGCACAGAAACAGAAAGGGATAGGGTAACATAGTTAATGGTGATGGAAAGTGACATTTTCAGCCTTTATTCAGCCTACAAATGCTGGGTGTGTCTGCCCTTTGTGACACGACAAATGTCTATCCATTCCAATTTGGCCCATACGCGCATCAGTGTTGCCTGGTCCACCTGAGTGATAGTCGTAGTTATATATTGTTTCAAGTCCATTAAATCTCAAGCTAGGGGCGGCACAAAAATTTTGTCCTTAATGTAGCCCCAGGGCACTTGTGCCCAGGACACGATATGATGGGCTAGGGCTAGGCAATTACCTCCAGTCCAGGGTAGGGCACTGCTGCCTGGTGGGGCGTGGGTGGCCTCTTCCTCAAAACATGCACTTGCAGGGGTTAACTCCAGTGCCACGTTTCCTCAGCAGTGCCTCTGGGTCGCCGGCCTTAAAAGGCAGTTGCTGACTAACTGCTTACCCCTGCTAACTGGGCAAGAGGCACTTTTTCAAGTGGTGCTCCTCTTATATTTAGCAGGGGGAGAGCAACTGTCCCTCTTCACCCCAGCACAGTGTCTTTCTCGTGGCCGTTGCTGGTGGTGTTCTCCATTCTTTTATATTGTGAGCCCTTTTGGGACAGGGAGCTATTTAACGTTATTATTTGCCTGTAAACCGCTTTGTGAACTTGTGTTGAAAAGCGGTATATAAATACTAGTGATTGATTGATTGATTGATTGATTGATTGATGTCAGGAGACCAACTCACCAGGGATGTAGCTGAGTTGAGCTGGACAATATTCAACAGGAGGTGGGATGTCCCCCAACACTTGGCCACAGTCAGCGGTGTTATTCTGCCGGAATGCTGGGCGGGACATCCGGGTGATCGACAGCCCGCCCGTCACGTTCCCCAGCGTTACGCCGTTTGCGTACGTTACGCAAATGGCGTAACGCTGGGGAACGCGACAGGCGGGCTGTCGATCACCCGGATGTCCCGCCCAGCGTTCCGGCAGAATAACACTGCTGGCCACAGTGCTGGGGCCAAGCAAGCGGAGTTTGGGCTAGCAAGCGTCTCCAGCCACGCTATGAAAAGTGGTCTATGTTCCCACCCTACTCTTCATGCCATTGGTAAAAGGAAGTGTAAAATCACTCTAGAAAATCTTCCATCAGGACGCATCCTGTGATTACTGATCGCTAGACTTAGCCTCCCATTAAGTTCATTAAGTGAAGATTTCTTTGAATGTCTTGTATTGATCAGCTCAGACCGAATGTTTCTGCCTGTTTTCTGTCTTTTTTCCTGCGACAAGCACCGAAGTATTTTAAGGCAGTCACTGACCTGCTGCTGCCTGAAGCGGTTAATGAATAGACTCTAAAATTCATAGATGGGTAAGTTTCTGACTGTAAAGACTCCGTCAGAGTCCTGGTTCCTGCTTTCCTCTTTCCAGAAGAGTGGACTTGTAATCCCAGTGAAAAGGCTACTGCTGATTTTAAAACGAAGCACATTGTAATCAGGTCAGATGTATTGCTGTTTCAAAGACCTTTTTACGATTTCTCTGATGCAGAAAGTTATTTCTTTTTCGAAACTTCTAACTGTGAATTCTACATATTGTTAATGCTGAGTAATTCCTAACGCAAAGCTGGCTCTAACCTACAAAACCTATAAATGAACATATTATAACAATTTTACTGTGGAAAAACTGCAATTGTCTAGTACTTTCCAAGTGTGAAATACAATTAATCTAACACACATACTAATATGAACTTGCTCTGTTGCAACAGCCTCTCCATATACTCTTTCCAATATTCGTTTTTTCACCCACTAAATCACTCCTTTCCTTAGCAGAGATTACAATTAAAAAAAAACACACCTAGGCAGTATGCATAAAATCTCACAGTCTGCTCGCCAGAAACTGAAGTATCATTTGGGTTCAGCATCATCTGGAAAATTTTGTCATAAGCTTAATGTGAATACTCTTGTTAAACAATATGGTGACATTGTACACCCTTATGGACACCACTATGCACTAGTGTACCTGAGGGTGCGGGGGGGGGAGTGTCACTGGGTGGCACACCTAGGGGAGTGCATCGCCATCCATGGCCCCCATGGCAATTGCATCTTCTTTTGTTCTTTTGTCAATGAAAAAAGAGGGAAACCCATTGGCCAGAACAGCTTGCAACCATGCGCTTGAGAGGAGAGGGGAGTACCAGCCAGAGAAGGTACTGTGGCAGTGAGGAGGTTTCTTCGCCACCACAGCACCATGTCTGGCTGGCACCCCACTGCCCTTGCAGGAGCTTGGTTGTGAGCAGTGGTGTCACTCAAATGATTTAGGAACAGGAACTCACTTTTGATTGGCACTTGTCGGGAACCCGGAACCAGCCACGGAGCCCGTTAGGATCCGGAACGCCCATTCTGGTCCATTCCCCCTGAATGACATCACTGGTTATGAGCCACTGAGCAGCTAATGACTTTTCTCTGTTTTTGCAAGAAAAAAAATGGAAAAAAGCCATTGACCACAGGGTAGGGGTGGATAAGATACTGCAGCAGGTAGGAGCTCTCTCAACTGGTTTCTTTCTTTCTTTTCTTTTCTTTTTTCTTTTTTGCCCTTTTCACCAGGAAAAGAGCTGTAAACCTGGAAGTAATTGGCAGTAATGCCATCATGTCACTGCAATTACTTTCAGGTCAGGGGGGTGGTTTTGACGCTGTGGCCCCTTGGAGGGCATAAGACCCAGGTAAGCTGCTGCCACTGTGCCAGTAACCCTGTGAGAGGCAAATGAGGTGAGGTCTGGGCTAGACTTTGCACCCCCTTGTTCTCTCAGGAGTGGCATCATATATGCTTATCAGAAGGCACAACAACAGTATCTTGGAAAGAAGGGCATTCAAGTCAGCACTGGGACGGACGTTCACAATATTTTTATCTTGCATCTCATTTAGGGAACCAACCTGGTCCAGTCTTGGCTTGGTCCAGCATAACTCAGGTCAGAGTTTCTTTGCTTGTAATATATAAAACAAGTCAGGAATGCATTCTGTCAGAATGGGTGAAGGTGTTCATTCCACACTCTTGTGCAAAAAAACTTGGAATAATGAAGTTAGTTAATGTCTTTAAAGACAAGATAGTGCTGATGTGTTTGAGAGGCAACGGCAAAACATGATGATGTGTCTGAACTAAAGTTAAAATGTCCCTGTCACCCCCGTGACCGCCCCGCTGCCTTGGACCAGGGACTAGGGGCTTACTTGGCCGCAGGGAGCTGCAATTGGGTGGTTAAGAAGCTGGTGTCAAGCCCCAGAGGAGTCGAAGGTAGCACGCCCAGCATGAGGAGAACTGGCCGAGCTCAGGGAACATGCAAGCAGCTTGGGGTGACTTTCTGAGTAGGGGTGAGATCCTGCAAAGGACAGGCCCAGTCTCAGGAGAACTGGGCCTGGCAATGAGACAGGAAGGGGAGGAGCCCACGGAGGCTGGTCTGGAGCTCATAAGGAGCTCAGATAGCAGAGGGAGAGGTCATACCTCTGAGGGCTGGAGAAGGGAGGTGGAGGGGTAGACCAGGCCTGAGTGGGAGGTTACCCCACTCTGGTCCTCACCTTACCCCAGCCTTGACGGGGCAGCTCAAGCCTTGCTCCTTGGGGGGGGGGTCCCCCGGCCCTGGAGGTCCTGGGGTTCCAGGCAGGCAGCTGGCCTTGCCTCAGCGAATCTGGCATCCCCTGAGAGGCAGCTCGAGGTCCTTGGGTCCGGCCTTGGCAAGCACCCTTACCTTACCTTACCCTGCGGGCAGCTAGGCCAGTCCCACTCCAGCCACCCGAGGGACTTGCAACCGGCTGGGAACCCACAAGCCGTGGACTCTGGCCCAACTCAACCCACTGCCAGCGCCACCGGTCCTACTGAGGAGAAGGGGTTGTCGTGAAGGAATGCACCCCTTGGACTGAACCCCTGCGCCCCGGCAGGTGCCACAATTTGTATGAACTACCGGGGTCCCCAAATATACTCATTTCATATTACTATTTCAAGCAGGAAAGGTTGGTATCTATGGCAATGTGCTATAGCTTGAGAAACTGATAACCCATTCCACTCCATCTAATCCCATTGTTCTTCCATTCCATCATTTCTGACATGCCACTATTTCGAATTTCCATTTTCCATACTTGATCCTTGACATTGACTTTCATACCCTGGTCCTGAACACAGCACGGAGAAACAAGCTTTGTAGAAATCAGTGGAACCTGCTTCTATTCAATGGCCGCATTCCATGGAATGGCAATTATTGTTTTTCCTGGATGAGAACAGACATTTCTTAATATTTACTTCACATTGATTTTCCACTTTCAAGCAGGCTCTCAAAGAGGTTTATATACAGTATATGTAAAAAATTAAGTCCAAATCCTGTCCAGTTTTCCAGGCCTGATTAGCAGTCCCAACGGGATGTGGGCTGTATTCTGGGGCGGAGGGGGGGGGTCAGGGAAGCCACCTTAAGGTACGGGAACATTTTCCACTGACCTTGGGGCTGCATTGCAGCTGCAATAGCACCAGAAACTTGGATAGCATTGGGCCTTTAGTGCAATCCTATGTATGATGATCAGAAGTAAGTTTGTATAGGATTGCTGTCAGAGAAGATGTGAAAACAAAACTATTGAATAATGTTGCTGGACTTCAAAAACTCTTTTTGTTTCCTTCATAATTCCTCCGATGTTTCTCCCTAGCAGGAACCTTGAAATCCCTGCCACTATTGCAACATTTGAGCAAGGATCCAAAAAGAGAGTTTGTGCTGGTGGGAGAAAAGTGTAGATAAACTTGGAGCTTTGTTGTCATTTTTTTTCCTGCCTTGTAGCAATAAAGACAGACTTGTTAAATTGCGCAGCTGCTTGTCTGTTCAGCAGACACAGCAGAACTGGTGCTGCGAAACCGGGAAGCAAATCTCTACCTCTAGGTGCATTTCTCTTCCACAACTGTATATCCCTTTCTGCAGAACCAGGGATAGTTCCCCCTTCCACCCCTGCATTGCGTGTCTCTCATATTACATAACAGACCAGTCTTCATCATGCTCTTCTTTTATTTTGTGATTTGCCAGAAGAAGCAGGCCCTAACCATCAGGGTATGGCTCCAGAAAGATTGAGCTTCAACAGGATTCAGTGTTGCTTCTTTGCCTGACTGGGACTGTTGCTACAAGAATTAATAATGGTGATGATGATGATGATGATGATGATGATGCTAGTATTGATATACCACCTTTCTTTGGTCATTAAATTGCTCCTCTGGCTTTAATTCAAGGTCGTTTACATAGGCAGGCTTTATTTCTCTAAACCCCCAAGGGGTTTTTACAAATTACAAAGAAGTGTCTTTCAAGAACTACAACAACATACAGATGGAACTTTCGTGGTCTAGTCCTTCTTTCTGGCCACACGATTGCCTTCCTGCTGGCTGATAGATGGTTTCTCTGCTCCCACCAAAGAAACAGCTGGCCCAGCACAACTCCTCTCTCACAGGCAGCTGGAGACAGCTCAGCTTTATCACTCACAATTCTCAAGGTCTGCCGCTCACGGAAGCTTCCGGTGATCTCGAACTGGCGACCTTCGGATATTATCTTCAGACAAACGGAGGCTTTAACCCTCTCGACTAAATCTCCTGCCCTATTAGCAAGAACATGTCAAGTGCCATAGGATAGAAAAACAAATCCATTAATTCCACAAACTGTTAGAGTTAGGGTTAAAAGGTAAAGAAAACAAAACCCTTAACAGTTGGTTTTGTGCCACTTTCATATACAGAATCATTGCAAGTTCACAAAATGCATTTTGAGCTGTTATGAAATACCAGATAATTGAAATGTACAATATCGGTTGAAAACAAAAAAAGAGATTATTTATAAGTTTTCTGACTTTGAGGAAGAAAAATGTGAAAGCTGCACACTTACACACACTTACCTGGGAGTAAGTCCCATTCAGCTGAATGTGGCTTGCTTCGGTATAAACATGCATAGGATTGTGCTGTAAAAAAACTCGGAATAATTCAACATAGTGGTAAAGGATAGACAGCTTCTCATTTGCAGATGGTGGGTTGGTCTACCCAAGTTACCAAACCAGCCGTCCTCTCATTTCAGCTCGTCCAGAATATAGCAGCCCAGGTCCTTTCAGAGGCCTGACTGCTTCACACTCATGTTTTTCCACCTATGTTGACCACCAGTACATTTCTGGGGGCAATTTAAAGTGCTGGTCATTATCTTTAAAGCCCTGTATGGCTTAGGACCTGGATACTTGAAGGTCTCATCTCTCCCATGAATCTGTCTGTGCGCCTCATTCATCAGAGGCACCCATGGCAAGCACTGAAATTGCGCCACTCTCCAAACAAAGAAAGGGAGATCATGGAGTGGAAAGGCAGCCCTGTCCATCCCACCAAGTGAATTTATTCAGTAGGCTACACAGAAAAGGGAAGAGGGAGAGAAGCCAGGTTTGTTCCATCTAGTACATTGATGCGAAAATACTAAACCCCCTTAAAAAAGAAATAAAAATAGTGTTCCTTTGGTTGGCTTGCTGTAGCACTAAAATGACCATGGGACTAGCCTAGTTATCAAAACCCCACCCCTCCTCTAACTCCAGTCTGGGGTAGGCGAAAAAAATCACCCGCCCGGCAGCCAATCTGGGTGACGGCAAAAAATTCCTACCCCGCCCCCCCTATGGGCGACGAGCTAGTCTCAGACTGGACAGGGTGGGTGGGTGGGTTATCACTGCCATCGCCTGAATGAGCGTGTTGCTCTGAGGCTGGGTGAGGCTGGGCTGGTGCGTCCCACCAGCCAATCAGCTGATAGGAACCTCGTCCGTTGCCTGCAGGGGGGGGGGGGCGGGACAAGCACCGGAGATGCACTACACGTGTGTCTCCAGCCTTCTGTTGGCATCTGGTGTTGAATTCCAGAGATCAATTAAGGGCGCAATCCTAACCTGACGTTAGGCTGGCATAGTTAGGCCAGCAAAGTTTGGCTGGCACATGGGACACATAAAGTATGTTTGGCTGGCACATAAAGTATGTTTGGCCCACTCTCTGAGTCAGATTTGCACCATTCTTCCTGATTCCGAGAGTGCTCCAAATGCTCTTTACGGTGGCCCTTGTGCCGGCCAAACTTTGCTGGCCTAATTGTGCTGACCTAACTCCAGGTTAGGATTGCACTCTAAGAATTGAGACAGGAGTGTTACTATATAGTTCCAATGTAAGCTCAGAAATGTGGCCTTCCTGGCCTGAGGAACTCTGGCTTCTTGCCAGAAGTCCTTCTAATAGTCATGGTTGAGCCTAGTTGAGCCCTTTGTTCTTCAAGCAGGAGCCCAGCATAGGGTTACCAGATACAACCTGGACAGAGTGCCTATACCTTTAACCAAGTACCATGTTTAAATGTGTGTCTCCGACATGCCTCACATCAGATATACAAAACAAAAACAAAAACATATTGACTGTATAACATCATCTTGGTGAATAGGATTAAAGCCCCCACACTGTTCTTCCAATCTGTAAGAATTTCATGAAATAATTTTTCTTTTAGTTTCTAAAACATTCACTTCTACTACCCACCCATTTAATATTGCAGCTGTGCTTATTTGATAATTCTTTCTCATCAGGAGGTATCTCTTTACCTTTCTTTCATCTGGTCATATTTCATTTCCTTATATTTTGTACTAACATGAAATAATCTTGAGATCTGAGAACAACAGTAACATGATATGGTCAGAGAGGATGGAAAAAGTTATCTTGAAATACCAGTTTTATGTGGAGGTGGTCAATTTTCAGGCTTTGCACACCAGCTGTTGCCAAATAAATTGAGGAAGACAGAACGTGTAGAGTTTAGGAAATTGTTTTCTGCAAGCTCTTGGTCCTCTATTACCATATCCAGAACAATCACTGGTGAAACCGCTTCTTAAAAAGATAAGACCCATACAATCACAAACTTGTAGTGCATGCTACATTTCCAGAGGAAAAATAATCCACAACTTTTATCCTTTCAGTTTATCTGGGGCATAGCCTAAGATTCACTTTTGGAAACCATTTGGCCCAGTTCGAAGAAGGAGCTTGTAGGGATGCTTGAACTCACAGCAATCTAATAACAAGGAATCCTCATCAAATGACTTTTAAATGGGGTTTATTAGGAAATACAGGCATGCCCCAGTATATCCACTGATTTGGTGTTCACAGTTTCAGTTATCCATGGATACCATGGATACTGGGACGCCTATTAAAAAAAAAGGGGGGGGAACATTCGACGAATCTCTTTTTTTTAACCTTGTTGCAGCAAAACCACTGATGTTCTTTAAAAAGGCACCCCAAGTAGTCACAATTTCAGGTATCCACGGTGGGTTCCAGAATGGAACCCCAGTAGATACCAGGGCATACCTGTAAAATGGTTTTAAAGTATGTTACTAATACTTCATATGACATAATTATTATATTGTGTGTGTGTGGGTTTGTTTCTTTTCAATTGTTATAGAGAACTTACCAGTGTTTAAGAGCTGTGGATATAATAGTAATAATTAAAAAGCATAATTATATATCCCTGTAATGAAATAATAGCAGTTATTCCTGCAGCTGCTAATACAGTAACAATGGATATTTGGCAGAGATGGAAATTGCTGACCCTATATGCTATCTGACTGCAAAAGAAAACTAATAGGCTTACTTACAGCTCAATCCTACAGGGGACTTGCACTGCCGGAACACGTATTCTGGCTGTACAAGGTCGTTTACAGCTATCGCAAGAGGTGACATGCCATTTCACTCAGCCAGGGTGCCACCGCAAGCTGTGAGTGGCTGCAGCTGTGCACCAGCAGCTTGTCAATGACCCCTGATACCTGTACGTCAGTGCAAAGGGCAGGCGGGGCAGGGAAGGAGAGGAATGGGGCAGAGAGAAGGGTGGGGAAGATGGCAGATTAAGGATGAGAAGGGAGCAGTAGCAGCAGTAGTTGCACTACCGATCCCTGATCCCCCTTGATCTGCCTTCCCAGGTCCACTCAGTTTTATGCTAACAAAATCCTGGTGCAAGTCTGAGTAGATAGATGCAGAAGGCAGCAGAGGCTTACCCACAGCCAAGGAAACAAACGTTCCCTTACCCAGAGGAAACCTCCAGGACTGACCCCTCGCCCACAAGATGCAGCACTTGGTCTGGTGGCATGGCTGCGTCGACGGAGAGGGGGTGGGTAGGAATGCGCTGTTAGTATCCTATGCATGTCTAATCAGAAGTAAATCCCATTGTGTTCAATGGACCTTGTGTCATAAGGTTACTTTCTGGGCAGCCCAGCCCTAACCTGCGCTGGAACAATCAGGTGGCTGGAAATCAATTTGGGGTAAGGAAATATTTTCCCCTTACCCCATGTTGAGTCCCAGCTATCCCTAAGGGGCTGCTTGGATCCATGCCAGCAAAATTGCTGCTGTAAATTTGAGCAGCCTATGTAAGGCTGCTCAGGCAAGGGACAGGGGTCAGGATTCAGCACACACTGCTGCAGCTGGTTCCACCCTGTACCGGGCCTGAACCATTTCCCAGCCTACTCTCCCTCCACCCTCTCCCACCCCCTGTGCCAGGCTGCCTGGACCGGTGCAAACTCACTGCATTCAGGGTTGGTTCTGGCCTCCTTGTGCTAGCATGGGCCTCCTGAATCAGCACTAATATGCTTTACGGCCCATTCTCAACACTCAGGAGCCAGTGCAGGGGACCTGAGCTGGCACAATGCACCATCAGTATTGCTCTGTAAGAGTCAGAGAGCTGATTTTAGGTGAAGGAGTCCAGGACTTCCATTCCACTGATAAATATACTTTCACTGATCCCAACACTTGTTGCAATTGAGGTTCATTGGAGCTATTGGCAGAGCCATCCTTAAGTCAATGTGACTAATGTCACATCACACTTTGGGGGCCCCCACAGCAGCGCAGTAGGCAGATTGCCTGCAGTAGCAGCTGGAACCTCTATGGGCTTTACATCTGTTGGGTGGGCATAGCAGCTTTACCTTGGGCCCTCCCACCTGTCCCTGCCTCTGACCTGCCCAAGTTAGGCTTCCTGGAAGAGTTACCAGTGAAGCCATCATGTCACTACTAACTATGACCAAGTGCCACGTGAGACACCACAATCACTTTTCTTGCTGAGTGGGGGCCCTGCAGGGAGGGTGGGGACCCCCACAGGAATGACCCACATTGGGCCCCAATGCTCCAGGAGCCAGTCCTGGCTATTTTTTTTTAGTTTGGTAGGCAAACTCTAGTAGCTTGGGTCTTTTTACACAGCTTTGCACATCTGTTTTGCACAGCTCAGGATCGGTCCTGTCCAGAGGATGTCCGCCACACTTACCAGATCTCTGCTTCTCCATTTTCTCTCTTCCTCCCCTGTGACCAAGTTGCAGGAAGTCCAGGGAAAACAGCAACTAAGAATTCTGACTTGAAGAATGCTTAAGTGTCACGAATCTTGCCATGAAGACTTCTGAGAATGCTCAGGCCCTCCAACTCTGGGAATAGGTTTGCTTGGTTTTAATCCCCCACCCAGATAAAAAACATTTAAATTATAACAGAATAATGTTATTTTAAAAAATGTAAAAAGATACCAAAGCTGATCAAAATAATAATTTTATTATTATTAGGAGGGAGGGCAGCCGGCGCCATAATCCGTAACTGGGGGGGCCCTGACTTCGACAAGGTCAAGACCGGCATTGATAATGCAATATTGGAATAGGGAAATGAGTATACTAGAGAGGAACCTAGTGAGGAACCATAATGAGCTAAGTTGAAACTCAGATAAGGTGTGCTCAGCTCTTAATAGCATGGTGATGTTCAGATTGAGTGAGAACTTCCAGAGGGGTAGCTGTGTTCATGTAGAGGAGCAAAAATAACGGTCCTGGGGTTCTCTAAAGACTAGCACAGTTGCTATAACATAAGCGTTCATGTACTACAACATTCCACAACATCAGATGCATGAAATTCTCTGTTGGCAGATGAACACACACACACACACACACACACACACACACACACACACACACACA
>JAJKFI010036637.1:0-10019 GCA_029204185.1 Lerista edwardsae
CACACACACACACACACACACACACACACACACACACACACACACACGGGTTTATAATTTCTTTAAAGTAATGGCAGAGTACGTTGTAAGAGGAAACGTAACAAAGCTGATCACATTCATTTCCAACGCTCCAATTTCCAAAATTCTTCACTAGCCCTTATTTTTATATTTGTGATAGTAATTTGCATTGCCCCTTGCCTGCCATGATATATACCCGGGGGGGGGGAATTCAGATAAATACCAGTTTCTATATGACATTAACAGTGCAATCCTGCCCCTTGTGTTGCGTTGACGCTACATTGTTGTGTTGACACTAGTGCAGACGTGGGAGCACTGTGCAGCACCCCTGTGTCAGCCCTAGAGCTGTCAGACCAAGGCTACTCGTAGCATCAGCCTGACAGCGCCAAAGGCGAGGCTGAAGCGGGCCAGCGGGAGGGAGGCTCTGTTCCAAGACGGCATGGGGGATTGGTGCGGGGAGGGCAATTCTGAGCGTGGGGAGGGTGGGCGAGCTTGGGAGGTGGCCATACGCCCGCAACCTAAGCCTAACTGGGAGGCTGCGCAGCCTCGATTCGGGCTGCACAGTCTCCTCAGATCTGCGCCTGCTATTTTGCAGGCTATAACATAAGCAGGCGCAGTTCCGAGGAGCTCATAGGGAGGCTGGAGTCTCCCTATGGTAAGGGAGCACATGTTCCCTTGCCGCGGGGTGGCTCCAGCCTCTACTAAGCAGCGTCAGATATGGTGCTGGCCCGTTGGCCTCGCCAGTCCGGCATTGCTTAGGATTGCGCCCTAAATTGAAATCCAAGGCACTTAGCAGTGGTGAAAGTATCAATTTCCTGACAATTTCGTGGGACAGGTCTAGCTCAATACTTTTGGGTCCACCATCCACACTGTGATTTGCAATTGTTTCATTGTATACAAAAAATGGAATATTTTGGGAAATCATTAATTGCATCATGTAACTGCATACTTTTTGAAAACAGCATAGCAGGAAAGCTGATAAATTATGCACACAGAAGGTTAAGTCTAATCATTTTTATGTGTTCTATTGTTCAGGAAAGTGATGTAGGCTTCTTTGAACAGCGTGAGCAAAATACACATTTAAATGGATTTATCAATAATGATATAAAAACTAGTCTTCAGCGAGGCTGTGGGTGGGGGTGGGAGTAAGACAAAACTCACAGCATTGAAATAGTTTGCAAGGTCAATACAAGCATTTTCAAATGAGAGATGTATTTATAGACTATAAAATAACTATAATAAATGTTAAGCGATCAGAAAACCATTCTGGGAATTTATCAAGTTTGGAAAACAGGTCATCTCTACGAACAAAAAAGAAGTATGTGTTTTTTCCTCACGACCTCTAGCCTCTGCTTTTCTTGCCTTTATCTTTGTGCAGCTGTGGGTGTTTTATATTATTATTGAAAATAAGTATAGAAATGGCACAAAAGGGAAAAAAATCTGATGCTTTATTTTCCACACAAATAGTGTAAAGTCAGAACTTTCTCACATGATCAGGAAAAGCTGCTTCAAATGCATTTTAACCATTATGTGAAACTGCAGGCCCTTCATAATCCCATCTGGTCTCAATGGGTGGTAGTAAGGAGCCTGCTTGTCAGGGATGGGGTGGGAAAGGATAACACTGCTGCTGTTCCTCTTACCTTTCGTGCTGGGGAAGATGATCTCCCACCATTGCATAAGGAAAGCACAAACATGCCAAACAGCCCAGTCCTATCTGGGCCTTGTGGTGATGGAATGGTGCTCCACTAGGGTCAGGGTCACTGGTGTGGCGTCTGCTGCAATGGTGCATAGGGCATGACCTCTCTATGGGTGCATTCCTAACCAACTTTCCAGCACTGGCATAGCTGTGCCAATGGGTCATGTGCTGATCCTGCAGTTGTGGGACAGTCACAGAGGTCTCCTCAAGGTAAGGGAATGTTTGTTCCCTTATCTCAGAGTTGCATTGCCCTTACCCTGGTGCTGGGAAGTTGGTTGGAATTGCTCCCTATACTACATTGAAGAGCCTCCGGTGAAGAGGTGGAAGAAAAGCTGTTAGATGGACAGAGGAAGCCCTTCAAGACTCAACACCTCCTTCACAACCTACAGATAGCTCACATAATATTGTGTTTATAACAGCATATGCTGAACAGCAGTTGTATTTATCCATATGGTGTTTTGGAGTAGGAAAACAGGCCTGGTAGCAGCCATGTATCCAGCTCCAGGAAGCTACTGTATGTACACTGTACACTGCTGTACACTGATTGCGAGCATTTGCGAAACATTTTAAGCACACACCAGAATACTTCGAAGGAGGACAGTTCTCAAATCAGTTGGGAGGACATTCAATAGCTGCAGTGACACCACCAGGGAGGCTGCTTTCCTAATCTCTGTTGGGGTTGGCACATGCAGCAGAGGCCCCTCTTCAATTCTCGCAGTGGGGGGAGCAGGTGGTCCTGTATGTACCTTGGTCCCAAGCCATGAAGGCCTTTAATGTAAGAACAAGCACCTTGAATTGGACCTGGAAACTAACTGATAGCCAGTACAACCATAGGAGAATATAAAAACATAAGCCTCACTGGATCAGGCAAAAGACCCATCTAGTCCAGCTTCCTGTATCTCACAGTGGCCAACCAGATGCTTCAGGGAGCACACAAGACAAGAAGATGCCTGCATCCTGTTGCAACTACATGAAACTGCTGGGAGAGATCTGGTCCAACAGAATCAAACCACCAAGCTCCAGTAACCACACAGTCTGCCACACTTTGCACGAATTGCAATCTCCAGACTGTATTCAAGGGCAATCCTAACCTGGAGTTACACCTGCACACAGACGGGCACCATGATTCCTGACTCCAAGAGTGGTCCAAACACACTTTACGGTGTCCCTTGTGCCAGCCAAACTTTGCTGGCCTAACTGTGCCAGCCTAACTCCAGGTTAGGATTGCAACCTTAGTTGTGGTTGGGTGTTAGTGAAAGCTGGCGTGCCATTCAAAATGTTGTGGCATATCACTTTTGACAGATGTGTCATAGGTTTGCCATCACTGATCTCGAAGCTATTGACTAACCCCTTGCCTCTGGAATCTGATTTTCAGTTTGCAAAATGCTAAGCAGCCTGTATGGAAGATGGAAGGGATGCTTTGGAAATCCCCACCCATGTCCGCTGAAACCATGGCTTGAAATAAGCCATCTGTAATCAGATCAAAATGAATGTTGATGATGACAAGGGACACCGTAAAGTATGTTTAGACAACTCATGGAGTCAGAGAGGCCAGCACACAGACGTGGCGCCATCCTCCCTGACTTGAAGAGTGGTCCAAATGCACTTTATGGTGGCCCTTGTGTCGGCCAAACTTTGCTGGCTTAATTATGTCCGCCTAACTCCAGGTTAGGATTGTGCCATCATGTAGAGCATATTACATTAATTTAACCAAAATGCCATCAACACAACACTGTGTCCGTGGTGGCCAGGCGACTCAGGATTTGGCTGCCCATCTCCCCAACACCCAGATCACCACCCAGCAATAAGTACTATGTCTAAAATATGCCCTGCCACATGCACCTTGGCTAAAATCAACTGAGACAGGCCAATTGCTCCCATGAAAACTGTACCAGTTGGAGACATTCCAAGGCCATGATAACTTGGCAGTGAATCTCACCGAGTTTAATGGCCCTCCCTCTGCAATAAGAATTGCAGCCCAAGTCACTGACTTGAACTCCACATTTCTGTATGACTGATAACATTTTTTGTTATCTGGTCATGGCTAAAATATGTGATTTTGTGAGATGGCTTAGATCAGGGGTTGTCAAACTGTGGGCTGCAACTTCTAGGGAGGTTGCAAGTGGTTTGGAACGGTGTTGCAATACTCTGAAGAACTGGGCTCTTCCCAGAATCTTCAGATAGGGGCTTCCAAAGACCCTCTAAAACCCTAGAAAGCTGCTATGAGCATTCAGCTAGATAGACAAATAGTCTTACCCCAGGGGTTCCCAAAATGTGAGTTGCAGGGGGGTAATATGGAGGGGGGTGGGTCAGGTAAATTTATATATTGTTTTGGGAAGGTCACAGCAATGTAAAGTTTGACAGCCCCTGGCTTAGAATATGTGATAATGCATAGTAAAGCATATTGGTATCAAGTGGCAACAGCTAAGTGCTGCTAAGTAAACTTACTAGCTAGAACTGAAAGCGAATTACACATTCAGTCAAGCTTCTAATTGCAGCTGAAGGAACAAATGCTAGGTTAGCATAAACATCCACAGTGATTCCGAAGAATGAAAATTACTTCCCTCTGCCAGCTTCCTGAGAAATACATCACTGGCAGACTTTGTTCCTTCTCAACAGCAAAGGAACATCTCGTCATAAAAGTTTCAAAGGAACTTTTCACAGCTGACAACCAGAGTAGCTGCAGGGACTCTGTTTTGCCGTTTTTAACAGGGAAAATGAAATCCTGTAAGCCCAGTTCTTCCTTATCAACCTTTTGCTCAGGACCATTCTGAAAGCTGAAGTCCTTGAGAATGTGCTTGTCGCTGTGTTGCACAGAACAGCAAGAATACTGTACACTTCGTCCAGGAGCACCCTTGCGTTTCTGAATCCAAAGACCAAATCAAGCCACTTGGGGATGCTGACACTGCAGAAGGGATCGGAAGCACGGTACAAGTGGTGCCTGATCATCTGCAGATTTTTCATCCACGGAGCGGACTCAGTGTGTGTCCCACAACCCACTTTGAGTTCTGACCAGGCCCAACATGAACCTTCAGAATGCGGTGGGAGCTGTGCTCCGCTCGTGTCCAGAGGATGTTCTGAGGGCCGGGGAGGCCATGCATCCCGATGCATGGCCTCCCTGGCCCTCAGAACACCCTCCGAGAAGACCCTCAGAATGCCTTCTACAGGCAAAAAAATTCACTTCCGGGTTGGGAGGGATTGGAAGCAGTGGTGAAATTCAGCCAGTTCTCACCAGTTCTGCAGAACCGGTTGCTAATTTTAGGTTGGGAGAGGGAAGAAAGGCAGCGGCTGCCCTGAAGGCTGCCCTGAAGGACATAGAACCGGTGGTTAATTTATTTGAATCCCACCACTGATTGGAAAACTGTACCTTTATGCCTTTAAAAGGTCTTTATGCCTTTATAAAGACATAAAAAGTCTTTATGCCTTTAAAAGGCATTCTGAGGGTTAGGGAGGTCATATAGGGCTTTCCTGGCCCTCAGAATGCATTTTAAAAGCATAAAAATGGTTTTTTTTCTGGTTCTCCCCCCCCCCCAAACCAGAAGTGATTTTTTTAAAACTGTAGAAGGCAGTCTCAGGGTTAGGGAGGTCAGGTGCAGGAGCACAGCTCCAGTCGCATTCTGAGGGTCTAGAGTGCCTGACGTGTAGATATCATTATCTGGGAGATTTGGCATCTGCAGGGGTTTGGGGAAAGGAACCCCTGTAGATGCTGAACACCTGTATCCAGCTCCAGCTTTTGGCAAACGGGTGCTTTTCCAAATTTTAATCAGAGTGATGCACAAACTGCACATCCTCCCTAAAATAAACACTCATCAAAGGAAATCCAATTTCTATTATTAAAAATGACAGCAATTAAGCAACTTTGCTTACATTAAAATAATTTTGGACAATATATTCAGCTTCAAAGATTAGTATTTTGAAATGATGTTGAAATCTAAAAAAAAATCTAATAATAAATAAATAAAATGCTTCATAGGTTGTGCATATAAATTACAAAACATAACCCATGTCTTCTGCTCATGGAGAAAAAAACTTGTGATGATACAAGGCAGATTTTTGCAGATCTCTTCCCTGTTCTTCTCCAGTCCCCTGAACCTATTAAAATCTGGTCCTAATGTGGGACCCTCTGGAATAGGACAGTATGCAGGACGGAAAAAGAACGGAGAAATCAGTATCAATGATAACATTGTTGTACTATTAACTGCTGTTAATGAAAATCCTGGTATTTATGCTGAATAAGCAGTTCTTAATTTCAAAGTTCCATTCAAAGTGGCATATATTTTGAAAATGTGTAAATGAACGGCTTTCCCACAGGAAACAATGGAATTGGTATCGGTTTGGGGGAGAGTTATTGAACATTCATGTTGACAAATGACAATTATGGAGAGAGGATACTGGAAGTGGGATAGCAACATTGCCAATGTCAATGGTTTAGATTATTTCTTGTCAGGAGAAAAGGCTGAGGTAATTTGTTATCAGGGGAAAAGTAATTTAACACTCATGCTGATGTAACTTCTGCTTGCCAAAGATGGTTTAGGGGGAGGGTTGAAGACAGAGGCTACTGGGAGTGGCTGCTGAGCAATGAGGAAAACAATGATGCCAGTAAGAAGAACATGGTCAGCAGTACCTCTGTGGATTAGCTTTCTTTGGCTCTCTTATCTTCTGGCTTTAGAGGAGACCTCCCCCGTAGGAAGCTGCCAGCTATTAATGGGGTTTCTCAATGGAAAGTAATTAGCAGCTAACTAACCACATTACTTCCAAAGTTGCCAGTGTAAGACTTCCAATATTCAGCTGCAAATTGTGCTATATTTTAAAAAAGCCTTAATTTGTTAATTGGGAGCTGCCTATACTTATAAAACACATGTAAGTATAAACATATAAAACACAATCCTATGCTCTAGGAACATACATTAACATGAATATGTATGCAGGACCAACCATGTGAGACTCTTTCACAGAACAAACACCCTCCCCCCCTCTCTCTCTCTCTGTGTGTGTGTGTGTGTGTGCGTGCGCGTGCGTGCGTGCGTGCGTGCGTGCGTGCCAATTTCATTGAAAACACTCACATTGCCTCACTATGCACATTCTTGAGCTATGCTGAAGTCACTTCTATGCAACTGGGCATGCACATGAAGAAGGGCACCACAATTTAAACAGGGCAACAAATGTGTCATGTGTTACTACACATGTTATAGACAGTGCCGGTGCCAGCTTGCTGGGGGCCTAAGAACGAAACCCTGTCTTGGGTTTCTCCATGGAGCCCCCCATCCGCCCATAGTCTCTGGTTATGCCACCAGTATTTAGGGTCAGGAACTGACACACAGCCTGGTAGATCATGTGCTGGGCATAGACCCTCAGCCAGGTCAACCTGTCATTAACTCTGGTTGCAGATAAAATACTTTGGCAGCTGGTGCGGCATAATGCTATGAGATTGGACTATAATCACGAAGATTTTACACCGATGTTGGCCATTTTCGATCATTTTTATGTGGCACCCCCTTCGCACCCCCACCCTCAGGGGTGCTAGGGGGGTCTGCCCCCGCAGTGTTTGTTGCCAGGCCGCAAGGCACACGTGTGCCGAGTTTGGTGCGCGTCGCTCCAGGCGTTCCAGCAGGTCACGATGGACGTTTTGTTTTGCACCCCTTCTCGCCCCCCCCATGCTGAGGGGGCCCGAACTGGGACTCCAACGGCGTTGGGAGCGTTGCCGCTCGTCTAGGCGACCCCAGAAACTACGGATTCAACACAGATGTTGGCCATTTTTGATCATTTTTATGCGGCACCCCCTTCGCACCCCCACCCCTGGGGGCACCAGGGGTCGTACCCCTGCAGTGTTTGTCACCAGGCCGCAAGGCGTACGCACACCAAGTTTGGTGTCAATCGCTACAGGCTTTCCAGTGGGTCAGTGTGGACATTTTATTTTGCACCCCTTCTCACCCCCCCCCATGCCGAGGGAGGCTGAACCGGGACTCCAACGGCGTCGGGAGCATCGCTGCTCATCTTGGCGACCCCGGAAACTACGGATTCAACGCCGAGATCGGCTGTTTTTGATCATTTTCACGTGGCACCCCCTTTGCACCTCCACCCCTGGGGGTGCTAGGGGGGTCTGACCCCCGCAGTGTTTGTCACCAGGCCGTAAGGCATATGCATACCAAGTTTGGATGGGGGCTGCCGCCTGAGAGCCCACAAAAGCAGCACCCTGAGACGAGCCCGGAGGGGGTGCCCACGGAAGCTGCTGGAATGCTGGCTGGAACCCCGCAGCCGACTGTGAAGCAGACAAGCCATACTGAGACCCGGGAGGGTGGGGCAAAGGTGGCAATGCGCTAGCAGCGCGTCACCGTTCTTCTCTCAGCCTATTATCCCCATCTGCAATGCAGGGATAATACCACTCACATTACTGGCTTGTGTAAAGAGTCTAATAAGACAACATACATGATGGATTTTGAACACTCAGAAGTGATATACAAATGCTAAGCATTATTTATGTTGTAGAGGTGCATGTCTATTCTTCATTTTGTTTGGGAACAGTCCCCAGGAATCTGACATCATCAAGACATTAGATTGGTAAAGTATATTCATTAGCAAACTAAGGCCATCACATCAGGCATAATGTGCAGTTGTCTCAGGTATAATCTTGTCCGCCTTCAAAACGCATGATTACCATTTTTGCCTGACAGTGACTAAATTATAATTTGACTATTAATCTCCAGCCATGCAACCAAGCTGAGGTTCAACAGGCATCCTTCCAGCAGTCATAAACAAACATCCCACTGCCTCAGGTTCGATTTCGCTTGGAAAGAATCTTTGAGAAACAACCCAGCTGAGGGTTACCTTAACCCCAAATGTGCTTTTCAGTCAATATTGTTTGAAACATACACGCTTTAATGCCTGCATCTTTTAACTTTCATTACCCCTGGTAAATGTTCATTTAAATTCTTTAAAAAAAATTGCTGTTTCATACTTCAAGCTACACTGCAAAGGCTAATTGTACTCTGCAGATTAAAAGAGTTGTAGAAATGATTAACAGCAATATTATTTCAGGGTGCACAGCTTTGCTGATTGTAGGCCACAATGCTATAACACTTCCCTGGGAGTAATCCCCATCAAACACAGTAGAGTTTATTTCTGAGTAAACATTTCTAGGCTTGCTCTGTTAGAACTGTACTGTATTTTAGATGGTGGCATTGTTACTAAACGGAGTAAAGTCAAGAATCTTGATGCCGTACTTCCCAAATCAGATTATATTAAGAGAACAAAGCCTTTGGAGTGGGAATATTCTTGTTTATTCCACATGTATGCATCTCAGCCGGATATTGTTGTCCTGTAAAGTAGCTGGCTGCCTCATGGTATCAATATATTTAGTTTATTTCTACATAACTGACAGTCTGAACCCAACTATTAATGACAGTGGGACACAGTTCCACTGTCATAAATGACCATATGGTGGTGTGCTGAGGGCAGTGCTGATGACCATTTTGGAACTGCCACTGCAAACAGCAGTGGTGTCAGCAGTTTGCTACCACTACCAGCTACCTGCAAGAATGCAGGTAAGCTGGCATGGGCAGAAGAGGAGGAGGAGGAAGAGGATGGGGAGAGGGAGGAACGGGGCAGTTTTGGGGGGAGGGAAAGGGCAGAAAGCAGAATGTGGAGAGAGGGGGTGATTCTCGATGGTACTGGCAATCCCATTCCCATTTCCTCTCCCTTACTCTCCTTGGATTTACATCGGCTAAACGTCTGGCATAGAACCAGGGAGACCCTCAGGGGAAGCAGAGGCTTGCCCCAATGTGAAGGAACAAATATTCACTTTCCTTAAGGAGGCCTCTGTGACTGCCGCCCACAGGATGCAGTGCACTCCCCCATTGGTGCAATTGCTTAGGATCTGAACAGCAGCATAGCTAGAAGGGAGTCACAGTACAGGCATGTCCCGGTATCCACTGATTCGGTATCCACAGTTTCAGTTATCCACGGATAACATGGATACTGGGATGCCTATTAAGATAAAGGTAAAGGTTTCCCCATGACCGAATGGTCTAGTCGTGACCAATTGTAGGGGGCGGTGCTCATCTCCGGTTCTAAGCCGAAGAGCCAGCACTTGTATGAGGACAAGCTTCCGTGGACATGTGGCCGGCATGACTATATGACATAGTGCATGGAACACCGTTACCTTCTCACTGAAGTGGTACCTATTTATCTACTTAAAGTGCTTTCGAACTACTAGGTTGGCAGGAAAAGATAGGGGAACATTAAACAAATCTCTTTTTTTTACCTTGTTGCAGCAAAAACCCCTATCTTTAAAAAGGCATCCCCAGTA
>JAJKFI010036638.1:0-11508 GCA_029204185.1 Lerista edwardsae
CTCTCTCTCTCTCTCTCTCTCTCTCTCTCTCTCTCTCTCTCTCTCTCTCTTGCTCGCTCTCCCCACCCCATGTATTTCTTTTTAAATGTAGAGATTTTGCTTGGGGCTCATCAGCTTTACCATGGTAGGCAGGTGCTCTCATTATTCAAATACACTCAGAAGAGATTTTTCAAAGATCCAGTATTTGGCAAAAGATTAAACAAACCTACTTCTATATGCAAATATAGTTAAAATATGAGCATCTTTTTTTTTTTTACTTATTTTCATACATTTTGGGCAGAGAAAACTAGTATCAATTGTCCTTGCAGTCAATATTTAAAAGAATTGGATAAACAATTATTGGGAAACTATGTCTCTTTGATGTGATGATTGAACCTTGGTGAAGTATAATTCCGATTTAGTTTTTCGAACATTATTTGAATATGGCTATAGACATCAATATTCAGTAAAGTTCTATTGAGTGAGCTATTGCCATATTGATGGATTTTTTTTTTTTTATGGATGAATCATATTTACAGACATAATGGTCTCTGGGATTTCAGTGTACCACTGCACAGAAACAGAAAGGGATAGGGTAACATAGTTAATGGTGATGGAAAGTGACATTTTCAGCCTTTATTCAGCCTACAAATGCTGGGTGTGTCTGCCCTTTGTGACACGACAAATGTCTATCCATTCCAATTTGGCCCATACGCGCATCAGTGTTGCCTGGTCCACCTGAGTGATAGTCGTAGTTATATATTGTTTCAAGTCCATTAAATCTCAAGCTAGGGGCGGCACAAAAATTTTGTCCTTAATGTAGCCCCAGGGCACTTGTGCCCAGGACACGATATGATGGGCTAGGGCTAGGCAATTACCTCCAGTCCAGGGTAGGGCACTGCTGCCTGGTGGGGCGTGGGTGGCCTCTTCCTCAAAACATGCACTTGCAGGGGTTAACTCCAGTGCCACGTTTCCTCAGCAGTGCCTCTGGGTCGCCGGCCTTAAAAGGCAGTTGCTGACTAACTGCTTACCCCTGCTAACTGGGCAAGAGGCACTTTTTCAAGTGGTGCTCCTCTTATATTTAGCAGGGGGAGAGCAACTGTCCCTCTTCACCCCAGCACAGTGTCTTTCTCGTGGCCGTTGCTGGTGGTGTTCTCCATTCTTTTATATTGTGAGCCCTTTTGGGACAGGGAGCTATTTAACGTTATTATTTGCCTGTAAACCGCTTTGTGAACTTGTGTTGAAAAGCGGTATATAAATACTAGTGATTGATTGATTGATTGATTGATTGATTGATGTCAGGAGACCAACTCACCAGGGATGTAGCTGAGTTGAGCTGGACAATATTCAACAGGAGGTGGGATGTCCCCCAACACTTGGCCACAGTCAGCGGTGTTATTCTGCCGGAATGCTGGGCGGGACATCCGGGTGATCGACAGCCCGCCCGTCACGTTCCCCAGCGTTACGCCGTTTGCGTACGTTACGCAAATGGCGTAACGCTGGGGAACGCGACAGGCGGGCTGTCGATCACCCGGATGTCCCGCCCAGCGTTCCGGCAGAATAACACTGCTGGCCACAGTGCTGGGGCCAAGCAAGCGGAGTTTGGGCTAGCAAGCGTCTCCAGCCACGCTATGAAAAGTGGTCTATGTTCCCACCCTACTCTTCATGCCATTGGTAAAAGGAAGTGTAAAATCACTCTAGAAAATCTTCCATCAGGACGCATCCTGTGATTACTGATCGCTAGACTTAGCCTCCCATTAAGTTCATTAAGTGAAGATTTCTTTGAATGTCTTGTATTGATCAGCTCAGACCGAATGTTTCTGCCTGTTTTCTGTCTTTTTTCCTGCGACAAGCACCGAAGTATTTTAAGGCAGTCACTGACCTGCTGCTGCCTGAAGCGGTTAATGAATAGACTCTAAAATTCATAGATGGGTAAGTTTCTGACTGTAAAGACTCCGTCAGAGTCCTGGTTCCTGCTTTCCTCTTTCCAGAAGAGTGGACTTGTAATCCCAGTGAAAAGGCTACTGCTGATTTTAAAACGAAGCACATTGTAATCAGGTCAGATGTATTGCTGTTTCAAAGACCTTTTTACGATTTCTCTGATGCAGAAAGTTATTTCTTTTTCGAAACTTCTAACTGTGAATTCTACATATTGTTAATGCTGAGTAATTCCTAACGCAAAGCTGGCTCTAACCTACAAAACCTATAAATGAACATATTATAACAATTTTACTGTGGAAAAACTGCAATTGTCTAGTACTTTCCAAGTGTGAAATACAATTAATCTAACACACATACTAATATGAACTTGCTCTGTTGCAACAGCCTCTCCATATACTCTTTCCAATATTCGTTTTTTCACCCACTAAATCACTCCTTTCCTTAGCAGAGATTACAATTAAAAAAAAAACACACCTAGGCAGTATGCATAAAATCTCACAGTCTGCTCGCCAGAAACTGAAGTATCATTTGGGTTCAGCATCATCTGGAAAATTTTGTCATAAGCTTAATGTGAATACTCTTGTTAAACAATATGGTGACATTGTACACCCTTATGGACACCACTATGCACTAGTGTACCTGAGGGTGCGGGGGGGGAGTGTCACTGGGTGGCACACCTAGGGGAGTGCATCGCCATCCATGGCCCCCATGGCAATTGCATCTTCTTTTGTTCTTTTGTCAATGAAAAAAGAGGGAAACCCATTGGCCAGAACAGCTTGCAACCATGCGCTTGAGAGGAGAGGGGAGTACCAGCCAGAGAAGGTACTGTGGCAGTGAGGAGGTTTCTTCGCCACCACAGCACCATGTCTGGCTGGCACCCCACTGCCCTTGCAGGAGCTTGGTTGTGAGCAGTGGTGTCACTCAAATGATTTAGGAACAGGAACTCACTTTTGATTGGCACTTGTCGGGAACCCGGAACCAGCCACGGAGCCCGTTAGGATCCGGAACGCCCATTCTGGTCCATTCCCCCTGAATGACATCACTGGTTATGAGCCACTGAGCAGCTAATGACTTTTCTCTGTTTTTGCAAGAAAAAAAATGGAAAAAAGCCATTGACCACAGGGTAGGGGTGGATAAGATACTGCAGCAGGTAGGAGCTCTCTCAACTGGTTTCTTTCTTTCTTTTCTTTTCTTTTTTCTTTTTTGCCCTTTTCACCAGGAAAAGAGCTGTAAACCTGGAAGTAATTGGCAGTAATGCCATCATGTCACTGCAATTACTTTCAGGTCAGGGGGGTGGTTTTGACGCTGTGGCCCCTTGGAGGGCATAAGACCCAGGTAAGCTGCTGCCACTGTGCCAGTAACCCTGTGAGAGGCAAATGAGGTGAGGTCTGGGCTAGACTTTGCACCCCCTTGTTCTCTCAGGAGTGGCATCATATATGCTTATCAGAAGGCACAACAACAGTATCTTGGAAAGAAGGGCATTCAAGTCAGCACTGGGACGGACGTTCACAATATTTTTATCTTGCATCTCATTTAGGGAACCAACCTGGTCCAGTCTTGGCTTGGTCCAGCATAACTCAGGTCAGAGTTTCTTTGCTTGTAATATATAAAACAAGTCAGGAATGCATTCTGTCAGAATGGGTGAAGGTGTTCATTCCACACTCTTGTGCAAAAAAACTTGGAATAATGAAGTTAGTTAATGTCTTTAAAGACAAGATAGTGCTGATGTGTTTGAGAGGCAACGGCAAAACATGATGATGTGTCTGAACTAAAGTTAAAATGTCCCTGTCACCCCCGTGACCGCCCCGCTGCCTTGGACCAGGGACTAGGGGCTTACTTGGCCGCAGGGAGCTGCAATTGGGTGGTTAAGAAGCTGGTGTCAAGCCCCAGAGGAGTCGAAGGTAGCACGCCCAGCATGAGGAGAACTGGCCGAGCTCAGGGAACATGCAAGCAGCTTGGGGTGACTTTCTGAGTAGGGGTGAGATCCTGCAAAGGACAGGCCCAGTCTCAGGAGAACTGGGCCTGGCAATGAGACAGGAAGGGGAGGAGCCCACGGAGGCTGGTCTGGAGCTCATAAGGAGCTCAGATAGCAGAGGGAGAGGTCATACCTCTGAGGGCTGGAGAAGGGAGGTGGAGGGGTAGACCAGGCCTGAGTGGGAGGTTACCCCACTCTGGTCCTCACCTTACCCCAGCCTTGACGGGGCAGCTCAAGCCTTGCTCCTTGGGGGGGGGGTCCCCCGGCCCTGGAGGTCCTGGGGTTCCAGGCAGGCAGCTGGCCTTGCCTCAGCGAATCTGGCATCCCCTGAGAGGCAGCTCGAGGTCCTTGGGTCCGGCCTTGGCAAGCACCCTTACCTTACCTTACCCTGCAGGCAGCTAGGCCAGTCCCACTCCAGCCACCCGAGGGACTTGCAACCGGCTGGGAACCCACAAGCCGTGGACTCTGGCCCAACTCAACCCACTGCCAGCGCCACCGGTCCTACTGAGGAGAAGGGGTTGTCGTGAAGGAATGCACCCCTTGGACTGAACCCCTGCGCCCCGGCAGGTGCCACAATTTGTATGAACTACCGGGGTCCCCAAATATACTCATTTCATATTACTATTTCAAGCAGGAAAGGTTGGTATCTATGGCAATGTGCTATAGCTTGAGAAACTGATAACCCATTCCACTCCATCTAATCCCATTGTTCTTCCATTCCATCATTTCTGACATGCCACTATTTCGAATTTCCATTTTCCATACTTGATCCTTGACATTGACTTTCATACCCTGGTCCTGAACACAGCACGGAGAAACAAGCTTTGTAGAAATCAGTGGAACCTGCTTCTATTCAATGGCCGCATTCCATGGAATGGCAATTATTGTTTTTCCTGGATGAGAACAGACATTTCTTAATATTTACTTCACATTGATTTTCCACTTTCAAGCAGGCTCTCAAAGAGGTTTATATACAGTATATGTAAAAAATTAAGTCCAAATCCTGTCCAGTTTTCCAGGCCTGATTAGCAGTCCCAACGGGATGTGGGCTGTATTCTGGGGCGGAGGGGGGGGGGTCAGGGAAGCCACCTTAAGGTACGGGAACATTTTCCACTGACCTTGGGGCTGCATTGCAGCTGCAATAGCACCAGAAACTTGGATAGCATTGGGCCTTTAGTGCAATCCTATGTATGATGATCAGAAGTAAGTTTGTATAGGATTGCTGTCAGAGAAGATGTGAAAACAAAACTATTGAATAATGTTGCTGGACTTCAAAAACTCTTTTTGTTTCCTTCATAATTCCTCCGATGTTTCTCCCTAGCAGGAACCTTGAAATCCCTGCCACTATTGCAACATTTGAGCAAGGATCCAAAAAGAGAGTTTGTGCTGGTGGGAGAAAAGTGTAGATAAACTTGGAGCTTTGTTGTCATTTTTTTTCCTGCCTTGTAGCAATAAAGACAGACTTGTTAAATTGCGCAGCTGCTTGTCTGTTCAGCAGACACAGCAGAACTGGTGCTGCGAAACCGGGAAGCAAATCTCTACCTCTAGGTGCATTTCTCTTCCACAACTGTATATCCCTTTCTGCAGAACCAGGGATAGTTCCCCCTTCCACCCCTGCATTGCGTGTCTCTCATATTACATAACAGACCAGTCTTCATCATGCTCTTCTTTTATTTTGTGATTTGCCAGAAGAAGCAGGCCCTAACCATCAGGGTATGGCTCCAGAAAGATTGAGCTTCAACAGGATTCAGTGTTGCTTCTTTGCCTGACTGGGACTGTTGCTACAAGAATTAATAATGGTGATGATGATGATGATGATGATGATGATGCTAGTATTGATATACCACCTTTCTTTGGTCATTAAATTGCTCCTCTGGCTTTAATTCAAGGTCGTTTACATAGGCAGGCTTTATTTCTCTAAACCCCCAAGGGGTTTTTACAAATTACAAAGAAGTGTCTTTCAAGAACTACAACAACATACAGATGGAACTTTCGTGGTCTAGTCCTTCTTTCTGGCCACACGATTGCCTTCCTGCTGGCTGATAGATGGTTTCTCTGCTCCCACCAAAGAAACAGCTGGCCCAGCACAACTCCTCTCTCACAGGCAGCTGGAGACAGCTCAGCTTTATCACTCACAATTCTCAAGGTCTGCCGCTCACGGAAGCTTCCGGTGATCTCGAACTGGCGACCTTCGGATATTATCTTCAGACAAACGGAGGCTTTAACCCTCTCGACTAAATCTCCTGCCCTATTAGCAAGAACATGTCAAGTGCCATAGGATAGAAAAACAAATCCATTAATTCCACAAACTGTTAGAGTTAGGGTTAAAAGGTAAAGAAAACAAAACCCTTAACAGTTGGTTTTGTGCCACTTTCATATACAGAATCATTGCAAGTTCACAAAATGCATTTTGAGCTGTTATGAAATACCAGATAATTGAAATGTACAATATCGGTTGAAAACAAAAAAAGAGATTATTTATAAGTTTTCTGACTTTGAGGAAGAAAAATGTGAAAGCTGCACACTTACACACACTTACCTGGGAGTAAGTCCCATTCAGCTGAATGTGGCTTGCTTCGGTATAAACATGCATAGGATTGTGCTGTAAAAAAACTCGGAATAATTCAACATAGTGGTAAAGGATAGACAGCTTCTCATTTGCAGATGGTGGGTTGGTCTACCCAAGTTACCAAACCAGCCGTCCTCTCATTTCAGCTCGTCCAGAATATAGCAGCCCAGGTCCTTTCAGAGGCCTGACTGCTTCACACTCATGTTTTTCCACCTATGTTGACCACCAGTACATTTCTGGGGGCAATTTAAAGTGCTGGTCATTATCTTTAAAGCCCTGTATGGCTTAGGACCTGGATACTTGAAGGTCTCATCTCTCCCATGAATCTGTCTGTGCGCCTCATTCATCAGAGGCACCCATGGCAAGCACTGAAATTGCGCCACTCTCCAAACAAAGAAAGGGAGATCATGGAGTGGAAAGGCAGCCCTGTCCATCCCACCAAGTGAATTTATTCAGTAGGCTACACAGAAAAGGGAAGAGGGAGAGAAGCCAGGTTTGTTCCATCTAGTACATTGATGCGAAAATACTAAACCCCCTTAAAAAAGAAATAAAAATAGTGTTCCTTTGGTTGGCTTGCTGTAGCACTAAAATGACCATGGGACTAGCCTAGTTATCAAAACCCCACCCCTCCTCTAACTCCAGTCTGGGGTAGGCGAAAAAAATCACCCGCCCGGCAGCCAATCTGGGTGACGGCAAAAAATTCCTACCCAGCCCCCCTATGGGCGACGAGCTAGTCTCAGACTGGACAGGGTGGGTGGGTGGGTTATCACTGCCATCGCCTGAATGAGCGTGTTGCTCTGAGGCTGGGTGAGGCTGGGCTGGTGCGTCCCACCAGCCAATCAGCTGATAGGAACCTCGTCCGTTGCCTGCAGGGGGGGGGGCGGGACAAGCACCGGAGATGCACTACACGTGTGTCTCCAGCCTTCTGTTGGCATCTGGTGTTGAATTCCAGAGATCAATTAAGGGCGCAATCCTAACCTGACGTTAGGCTGGCATAGTTAGGCCAGCAAAGTTTGGCTGGCACATGGGACACATAAAGTATGTTTGGCTGGCACATAAAGTATGTTTGGCCCACTCTCTGAGTCAGATTTGCACCATTCTTCCTGATTCCGAGAGTGCTCCAAATGCTCTTTACGGTGGCCCTTGTGCCGGCCAAACTTTGCTGGCCTAATTGTGCTGACCTAACTCCAGGTTAGGATTGCACTCTAAGAATTGAGACAGGAGTGTTACTATATAGTTCCAATGTAAGCTCAGAAATGTGGCCTTCCTGGCCTGAGGAACTCTGGCTTCTTGCCAGAAGTCCTTCTAATAGTCATGGTTGAGCCTAGTTGAGCCCTTTGTTCTTCAAGCAGGAGCCCAGCATAGGGTTACCAGATACAACCTGGACAGAGTGCCTATACCTTTAACCAAGTACCATGTTTAAATGTGTGTCTCCGACATGCCTCACATCAGATATACAAAACAAAAACAAAAACATATTGACTGTATAACATCATCTTGGTGAATAGGATTAAAGCCCCCACACTGTTCTTCCAATCTGTAAGAATTTCATGAAATAATTTTTCTTTTAGTTTCTAAAACATTCACTTCTACTACCCACCCATTTAATATTGCAGCTGTGCTTATTTGATAATTCTTTCTCATCAGGAGGTATCTCTTTACCTTTCTTTCATCTGGTCATATTTCATTTCCTTATATTTTGTACTAACATGAAATAATCTTGAGATCTGAGAACAACAGTAACATGATATGGTCAGAGAGGATGGAAAAAGTTATCTTGAAATACCAGTTTTATGTGGAGGTGGTCAATTTTCAGGCTTTGCACACCAGCTGTTGCCAAATAAATTGAGGAAGACAGAACGTGTAGAGTTTAGGAAATTGTTTTCTGCAAGCTCTTGGTCCTCTATTACCATATCCAGAACAATCACTGGTGAAACCGCTTCTTAAAAAGATAAGACCCATACAATCACAAACTTGTAGTGCATGCTACATTTCCAGAGGAAAAATAATCCACAACTTTTATCCTTTCAGTTTATCTGGGGCATAGCCTAAGATTCACTTTTGGAAACCATTTGGCCCAGTTCGAAGAAGGAGCTTGTAGGGATGCTTGAACTCACAGCAATCTAATAACAAGGAATCCTCATCAAATGACTTTTAAATGGGGTTTATTAGGAAATACAGGCATGCCCCAGTATATCCACTGATTTGGTGTTCACAGTTTCAGTTATCCATGGATACCATGGATACTGGGACGCCTATTAAAAAAAAAGGGGGGGGGAACATTCGACGAATCTCTTTTTTTTAACCTTGTTGCAGCAAAACCACTGATGTTCTTTAAAAAGGCACCCCAAGTAGTCACAATTTCAGGTATCCACGGTGGGTTCCAGAATGGAACCCCAGTAGATACCAGGGCATACCTGTAAAATGGTTTTAAAGTATGTTACTAATACTTCATATGACATAATTATTATATTGTGTGTGTGTGGGTTTGTTTCTTTTCAATTGTTATAGAGAACTTACCAGTGTTTAAGAGCTGTGGATATAATAGTAATAATTAAAAAGCATAATTATATATCCCTGTAATGAAATAATAGCAGTTATTCCTGCAGCTGCTAATACAGTAACAATGGATATTTGGCAGAGATGGAAATTGCTGACCCTATATGCTATCTGACTGCAAAAGAAAACTAATAGGCTTACTTACAGCTCAATCCTACAGGGGACTTGCACTGCCGGAACACGTATTCTGGCTGTACAAGGTCGTTTACAGCTATCGCAAGAGGTGACATGCCATTTCACTCAGCCAGGGTGCCACCGCAAGCTGTGAGTGGCTGCAGCTGTGCACCAGCAGCTTGTCAATGACCCCTGATACCTGTACGTCAGTGCAAAGGGCAGGCGGGGCAGGGAAGGAGAGGAATGGGGCAGAGAGAAGGGTGGGGAAGATGGCAGATTAAGGATGAGAAGGGAGCAGTAGCAGCAGTAGTTGCACTACCGATCCCTGATCCCCCTTGATCTGCCTTCCCAGGTCCACTCAGTTTTATGCTAACAAAATCCTGGTGCAAGTCTGAGTAGATAGATGCAGAAGGCAGCAGAGGCTTACCCACAGCCAAGGAAACAAACGTTCCCTTACCCAGAGGAAACCTCCAGGACTGACCCCTCGCCCACAAGATGCAGCACTTGGTCTGGTGGCATGGCTGCGTCGACGGAGAGGGGGTGGGTAGGAATGCGCTGTTAGTATCCTATGCATGTCTAATCAGAAGTAAATCCCATTGTGTTCAATGGACCTTGTGTCATAAGGTTACTTTCTGGGCAGCCCAGCCCTAACCTGCGCTGGAACAATCAGGTGGCTGGAAATCAATTTGGGGTAAGGAAATATTTTCCCCTTACCCCATGTTGAGTCCCAGCTATCCCTAAGGGGCTGCTTGGATCCATGCCAGCAAAATTGCTGCTGTAAATTTGAGCAGCCTATGTAAGGCTGCTCAGGCAAGGGACAGGGGTCAGGATTCAGCACACACTGCTGCAGCTGGTTCCACCCTGTACCGGGCCTGAACCATTTCCCAGCCTACTCTCCCTCCACCCTCTCCCACCCCCTGTGCCAGGCTGCCTGGACCGGTGCAAACTCACTGCATTCAGGGTTGGTTCTGGCCTCCTTGTGCTAGCATGGGCCTCCTGAATCAGCACTAATATGCTTTACGGCCCATTCTCAACACTCAGGAGCCAGTGCAGGGGACCTGAGCTGGCACAATGCACCATCAGTATTGCTCTGTAAGAGTCAGAGAGCTGATTTTAGGTGAAGGAGTCCAGGACTTCCATTCCACTGATAAATATACTTTCACTGATCCCAACACTTGTTGCAATTGAGGTTCATTGGAGCTATTGGCAGAGCCATCCTTAAGTCAATGTGACTAATGTCACATCACACTTTGGGGGCCCCCACAGCAGCGCAGTAGGCAGATTGCCTGCAGTAGCAGCTGGAACCTCTATGGGCTTTACATCTGTTGGGTGGGCATAGCAGCTTTACCTTGGGCCCTCCCACCTGTCCCTGCCTCTGACCTGCCCAAGTTAGGCTTCCTGGAAGAGTTACCAGTGAAGCCATCATGTCACTACTAACTATGACCAAGTGCCACGTGAGACACCACAATCACTTTTCTTGCTGAGTGGGGGCCCTGCAGGGAGGGTGGGGACCCCCACAGGAATGACCCACATTGGGCCCCAATGCTCCAGGAGCCAGTCCTGGCTATTTTTTTTTAGTTTGGTAGGCAAACTCTAGTAGCTTGGGTCTTTTTACACAGCTTTGCACATCTGTTTTGCACAGCTCAGGATCGGTCCTGTCCAGAGGATGTCCGCCACACTTACCAGATCTCTGCTTCTCCATTTTCTCTCTTCCTCCCCTGTGACCAAGTTGCAGGAAGTCCAGGGAAAACAGCAACTAAGAATTCTGACTTGAAGAATGCTTAAGTGTCACGAATCTTGCCATGAAGACTTCTGAGAATGCTCAGGCCCTCCAACTCTGGGAATAGGTTTGCTTGGTTTTAATCCCCCACCCAGATAAAAAACATTTAAATTATAACAGAATAATGTTATTTTAAAAAATGTAAAAAGATACCAAAGCTGATCAAAATAATAATTTTATTATTATTAGGAGGGAGGGCAGCCGGCGCCATAATCCGTAACTGGGGGGGCCCTGACTTCGACAAGGTCAAGACCGGCATTGATAATGCAATATTGGAATAGGGAAATGAGTATACTAGAGAGGAACCTAGTGAGGAACCATAATGAGCTAAGTTGAAACTCAGATAAGGTGTGCTCAGCTCTTAATAGCATGGTGATGTTCAGATTGAGTGAGAACTTCCAGAGGGGTAGCTGTGTTCATGTAGAGGAGCAAAAATAACGGTCCTGGGGTTCTCTAAAGACTAGCACAGTTGCTATAACATAAGCGTTCATGTACTACAACATTCCACAACATCAGATGCATGAAATTCTCTGTTGGCAGATGAACACACACACACACACACACACACACACACACACACACACACACACA
>JAJKFI010036639.1:0-10008 GCA_029204185.1 Lerista edwardsae
CACACACACACACACACACACACACACACACACACACACACACACACGGGTTTATAATTTCTTTAAAGTAATGGCAGAGTACGTTGTAAGAGGAAACGTAACAAAGCTGATCACATTCATTTCCAACGCTCCAATTTCCAAAATTCTTCACTAGCCCTTATTTTTATATTTGTGATAGTAATTTGCATTGCCCCTTGCCTGCCATGATATATACCCGGGGGGGGGAATTCAGATAAATACCAGTTTCTATATGACATTAACAGTGCAATCCTGCCCCTTGTGTTGCGTTGACACTACATTGTTGTGTTGACACTAGTGCAGACGTGGGAGCACTGTGCAGCACCCCTGTGTCAGCCCTAGAGCTGTCAGACCAAGGCTACTCGTAGCATCAGCCTGACAGCGCCAAAGGCGAGGCTGAAGCGGGCCAGCGGGAGGGAGGCTCTGTTCCAAGACGGCATGGGGGATTGGTGCGGGGAGGGCAATTCTGAGCGTGGGGAGGGTGGGCGAGCTTGGGAGGTGGCCATACGCCCGCAACCTAAGCCTAACTGGGAGGCTGCGCAGCCTCGATTCGGGCTGCACAGTCTCCTCAGATCTGCGCCTGCTATTTTGCAGGCTATAACATAAGCAGGCGCAGTTCCGAGGAGCTCATAGGGAGGCTGGAGTCTCCCTATGGTAAGGGAGCACATGTTCCCTTGCCGCGGGGTGGCTCCAGCCTCTACTAAGCAGCGTCAGATATGGTGCTGGCCCGTTGGCCTCGCCAGTCCGGCATTGCTTAGGATTGCGCCCTAAATTGAAATCCAAGGCACTTAGCAGTGGTGAAAGTATCAATTTCCTGACAATTTCGTGGGACAGGTCTAGCTCAATACTTTTGGGTCCACCATCCACACTGTGATTTGCAATTGTTTCATTGTATACAAAAAATGGAATATTTTGGGAAATCATTAATTGCATCATGTAACTGCATACTTTTTGAAAACAGCATAGCAGGAAAGCTGATAAATTATGCACACAGAAGGTTAAGTCTAATCATTTTTATGTGTTCTATTGTTCAGGAAAGTGATGTAGGCTTCTTTGAACAGCGTGAGCAAAATACACATTTAAATGGATTTATCAATAATGATATAAAAACTAGTCTTCAGCGAGGCTGTGGGTGGGGGTGGGAGTAAGACAAAACTCACAGCATTGAAATAGTTTGCAAGGTCAATACAAGCATTTTCAAATGAGAGATGTATTTATAGACTATAAAATAACTATAATAAATGTTAAGCGATCAGAAAACCATTCTGGGAATTTATCAAGTTTGGAAAACAGGTCATCTCTACGAACAAAAAAGAAGTATGTGTTTTTTCCTCACGACCTCTAGCCTCTGCTTTTCTTGCCTTTATCTTTGTGCAGCTGTGGGTGTTTTATATTATTATTGAAAATAAGTATAGAAATGGCACAAAAGGGAAAAAAATCTGATGCTTTATTTTCCACACAAATAGTGTAAAGTCAGAACTTTCTCACATGATCAGGAAAAGCTGCTTCAAATGCATTTTAACCATTATGTGAAACTGCAGGCCCTTCATAATCCCATCTGGTCTCAATGGGTGGTAGTAAGGAGCCTGCTTGTCAGGGATGGGGTGGGAAAGGATAACACTGCTGCTGTTCCTCTTACCTTTCGTGCTGGGGAAGATGATCTCCCACCATTGCATAAGGAAAGCACAAACATGCCAAACAGCCCAGTCCTATCTGGGCCTTGTGGTGATGGAATGGTGCTCCACTAGGGTCAGGGTCACTGGTGTGGCGTCTGCTGCAATGGTGCATAGGGCATGACCTCTCTATGGGTGCATTCCTAACCAACTTTCCAGCACTGGCATAGCTGTGCCAATGGGTCATGTGCTGATCCTGCAGTTGTGGGACAGTCACAGAGGTCTCCTCAAGGTAAGGGAATGTTTGTTCCCTTATCTCAGAGTTGCATTGCCCTTACCCTGGTGCTGGGAAGTTGGTTGGAATTGCTCCCTATACTACATTGAAGAGCCTCCGGTGAAGAGGTGGAAGAAAAGCTGTTAGATGGACAGAGGAAGCCCTTCAAGACTCAACACCTCCTTCACAACCTACAGATAGCTCACATAATATTGTGTTTATAACAGCATATGCTGAACAGCAGTTGTATTTATCCATATGGTGTTTTGGAGTAGGAAAACAGGCCTGGTAGCAGCCATGTATCCAGCTCCAGGAAGCTACTGTATGTACACTGTACACTGCTGTACACTGATTGCGAGCATTTGCGAAACATTTTAAGCACACACCAGAATACTTCGAAGGAGGACAGTTCTCAAATCAGTTGGGAGGACATTCAATAGCTGCAGTGACACCACCAGGGAGGCTGCTTTCCTAATCTCTGTTGGGGTTGGCACATGCAGCAGAGGCCCCTCTTCAATTCTCGCAGTGGGGGGAGCAGGTGGTCCTGTATGTACCTTGGTCCCAAGCCATGAAGGCCTTTAATGTAAGAACAAGCACCTTGAATTGGACCTGGAAACTAACTGATAGCCAGTACAACCATAGGAGAATATAAAAACATAAGCCTCACTGGATCAGGCAAAAGACCCATCTAGTCCAGCTTCCTGTATCTCACAGTGGCCAACCAGATGCTTCAGGGAGCACACAAGACAAGAAGATGCCTGCATCCTGTTGCAACTACATGAAACTGCTGGGAGAGATCTGGTCCAACAGAATCAAACCACCAAGCTCCAGTAACCACACAGTCTGCCACACTTTGCACGAATTGCAATCTCCAGACTGTATTCAAGGGCAATCCTAACCTGGAGTTACACCTGCACACAGACGGGCACCATGATTCCTGACTCCAAGAGTGGTCCAAACACACTTTACGGTGTCCCTTGTGCCAGCCAAACTTTGCTGGCCTAACTGTGCCAGCCTAACTCCAGGTTAGGATTGCAACCTTAGTTGTGGTTGGGTGTTAGTGAAAGCTGGCGTGCCATTCAAAATGTTGTGGCATATCACTTTTGACAGATGTGTCATAGGTTTGCCATCACTGATCTCGAAGCTATTGACTAACCCCTTGCCTCTGGAATCTGATTTTCAGTTTGCAAAATGCTAAGCAGCCTGTATGGAAGATGGAAGGGATGCTTTGGAAATCCCCACCCATGTCCGCTGAAACCATGGCTTGAAATAAGCCATCTGTAATCAGATCAAAATGAATGTTGATGATGACAAGGGACACCGTAAAGTATGTTTAGACAACTCATGGAGTCAGAGAGGCCAGCACACAGACGTGGCGCCATCCTCCCTGACTTGAAGAGTGGTCCAAATGCACTTTATGGTGGCCCTTGTGTCGGCCAAACTTTGCTGGCTTAATTATGTCCGCCTAACTCCAGGTTAGGATTGTGCCATCATGTAGAGCATATTACATTAATTTAACCAAAATGCCATCAACACAACACTGTGTCCGTGGTGGCCAGGCGACTCAGGATTTGGCTGCCCATCTCCCCAACACCCAGATCACCACCCAGCAATAAGTACTATGTCTAAAATATGCCCTGCCACATGCACCTTGGCTAAAATCAACTGAGACAGGCCAATTGCTCCCATGAAAACTGTACCAGTTGGAGACATTCCAAGGCCATGATAACTTGGCAGTGAATCTCACCGAGTTTAATGGCCCTCCCTCTGCAATAAGAATTGCAGCCCAAGTCACTGACTTGAACTCCACATTTCTGTATGACTGATAACATTTTTTGTTATCTGGTCATGGCTAAAATATGTGATTTTGTGAGATGGCTTAGATCAGGGGTTGTCAAACTGTGGGCTGCAACTTCTAGGGAGGTTGCAAGTGGTTTGGAACGGTGTTGCAATACTCTGAAGAACTGGGCTCTTCCCAGAATCTTCAGATAGGGGCTTCCAAAGACCCTCTAAAACCCTAGAAAGCTGCTATGAGCATTCAGCTAGATAGACAAATAGTCTTACCCCAGGGGTTCCCAAAATGTGAGTTGCAGGGGGGTAATATGGAGGGGGGTGGGTCAGGTAAATTTATATATTGTTTTGGGAAGGTCACAGCAATGTAAAGTTTGACAGCCCCTGGCTTAGAATATGTGATAATGCATAGTAAAGCATATTGGTATCAAGTGGCAACAGCTAAGTGCTGCTAAGTAAACTTACTAGCTAGAACTGAAAGCGAATTACACATTCAGTCAAGCTTCTAATTGCAGCTGAAGGAACAAATGCTAGGTTAGCATAAACATCCACAGTGATTCCGAAGAATGAAAATTACTTCCCTCTGCCAGCTTCCTGAGAAATACATCACTGGCAGACTTTGTTCCTTCTCAACAGCAAAGGAACATCTCGTCATAAAAGTTTCAAAGGAACTTTTCACAGCTGACAACCAGAGTAGCTGCAGGGACTCTGTTTTGCCGTTTTTAACAGGGAAAATGAAATCCTGTAAGCCCAGTTCTTCCTTATCAACCTTTTGCTCAGGACCATTCTGAAAGCTGAAGTCCTTGAGAATGTGCTTGTCGCTGTGTTGCACAGAACAGCAAGAATACTGTACACTTCGTCCAGGAGCACCCTTGCGTTTCTGAATCCAAAGACCAAATCAAGCCACTTGGGGATGCTGACACTGCAGAAGGGATCGGAAGCACGGTACAAGTGGTGCCTGATCATCTGCAGATTTTTCATCCACGGAGCGGACTCAGTGTGTGTCCCACAACCCACTTTGAGTTCTGACCAGGCCCAACATGAACCTTCAGAATGCGGTGGGAGCTGTGCTCCGCTCGTGTCCAGAGGATGTTCTGAGGGCCGGGGAGGCCATGCATCCCGATGCATGGCCTCCCTGGCCCTCAGAACACCCTCCGAGAAGACCCTCAGAATGCCTTCTACAGGCAAAAAAATTCACTTCCGGGTTGGGAGGGATTGGAAGCAGTGGTGAAATTCAGCCAGTTCTCACCAGTTCTGCAGAACCGGTTGCTAATTTTAGGTTGGGAGAGGGAAGAAAGGCAGCGGCTGCCCTGAAGGCTGCCCTGAAGGACATAGAACCGGTGGTTAATTTATTTGAATCCCACCACTGATTGGAAAACTGTACCTTTATGCCTTTAAAAGGTCTTTATGCCTTTATAAAGACATAAAAAGTCTTTATGCCTTTAAAAGGCATTCTGAGGGTTAGGGAGGTCATATAGGGCTTTCCTGGCCCTCAGAATGCATTTTAAAAGCATAAAAATGGTTTTTTTTCTGGTTCTCCCCCCCCCCCAAACCAGAAGTGATTTTTTTAAAACTGTAGAAGGCAGTCTCAGGGTTAGGGAGGTCAGGTGCAGGAGCACAGCTCCAGTCGCATTCTGAGGGTCTAGAGTGCCTGACGTGTAGATATCATTATCTGGGAGATTTGGCATCTGCAGGGGTTTGGGGAAAGGAACCCCTGTAGATGCTGAACACCTGTATCCAGCTCCAGCTTTTGGCAAACGGGTGCTTTTCCAAATTTTAATCAGAGTGATGCACAAACTGCACATCCTCCCTAAAATAAACACTCATCAAAGGAAATCCAATTTCTATTATTAAAAATGACAGCAATTAAGCAACTTTGCTTACATTAAAATAATTTTGGACAATATATTCAGCTTCAAAGATTAGTATTTTGAAATGATGTTGAAATCTAAAAAAAAATCTAATAATAAATAAATAAAATGCTTCATAGGTTGTGCATATAAATTACAAAACATAACCCATGTCTTCTGCTCATGGAGAAAAAAACTTGTGATGATACAAGGCAGATTTTTGCAGATCTCTTCCCTGTTCTTCTCCAGTCCCCTGAACCTATTAAAATCTGGTCCTAATGTGGGACCCTCTGGAATAGGACAGTATGCAGGACGGAAAAAGAACGGAGAAATCAGTATCAATGATAACATTGTTGTACTATTAACTGCTGTTAATGAAAATCCTGGTATTTATGCTGAATAAGCAGTTCTTAATTTCAAAGTTCCATTCAAAGTGGCATATATTTTGAAAATGTGTAAATGAACGGCTTTCCCACAGGAAACAATGGAATTGGTATCGGTTTGGGGGAGAGTTATTGAACATTCATGTTGACAAATGACAATTATGGAGAGAGGATACTGGAAGTGGGATAGCAACATTGCCAATGTCAATGGTTTAGATTATTTCTTGTCAGGAGAAAAGGCTGAGGTAATTTGTTATCAGGGGAAAAGTAATTTAACACTCATGCTGATGTAACTTCTGCTTGCCAAAGATGGTTTAGGGGGAGGGTTGAAGACAGAGGCTACTGGGAGTGGCTGCTGAGCAATGAGGAAAACAATGATGCCAGTAAGAAGAACATGGTCAGCAGTACCTCTGTGGATTAGCTTTCTTTGGCTCTCTTATCTTCTGGCTTTAGAGGAGACCTCCCCCGTAGGAAGCTGCCAGCTATTAATGGGGTTTCTCAATGGAAAGTAATTAGCAGCTAACTAACCACATTACTTCCAAAGTTGCCAGTGTAAGACTTCCAATATTCAGCTGCAAATTGTGCTATATTTTAAAAAAGCCTTAATTTGTTAATTGGGAGCTGCCTATACTTATAAAACACATGTAAGTATAAACATATAAAACACAATCCTATGCTCTAGGAACATACATTAACATGAATATGTATGCAGGACCAACCATGTGAGACTCTTTCACAGAACAAACACCCTCCCCCCCTCTCTCTCTCTCTGTGTGTGTGTGTGTGTGTGCGTGCGCGTGCGTGCGTGCGTGCGTGCGAATTTCATTGAAAACACTCACATTGCCTCACTATGCACATTCTTGAGCTATGCTGAAGTCACTTCTATGCAACTGGGCATGCACATGAAGAAGGGCACCACAATTTAAACAGGGCAACAAATGTGTCATGTGTTACTACACATGTTATAGACAGTGCCGGTGCCAGCTTGCTGGGGGCCTAAGAACGAAACCCTGTCTTGGGTTTCTCCATGGAGCCCCCCATCCGCCCATAGTCTCTGGTTATGCCACCAGTATTTAGGGTCAGGAACTGACACACAGCCTGGTAGATCATGTGCTGGGCATAGACCCTCAGCCAGGTCAACCTGTCATTAACTCTGGTTGCAGATAAAATACTTTGGCAGCTGGTGCGGCATAATGCTATGAGATTGGACTATAATCACGAAGATTTTACACCGATGTTGGCCATTTTCGATCATTTTTATGTGGCACCCCCTTCGCACCCCCACCCTCAGGGGTGCTAGGGGGGTCTGCCCCCGCAGTGTTTGTTGCCAGGCCGCAAGGCACACGTGTGCCGAGTTTGGTGCGCGTCGCTCCAGGCGTTCCAGCAGGTCACGATGGACGTTTTGTTTTGCACCCCTTCTCGCCCCCCCATGCTGAGGGGGCCCGAACTGGGACTCCAACGGCGTTGGGAGCGTTGCCGCTCGTCTAGGCGACCCCAGAAACTACGGATTCAACACAGATGTTGGCCATTTTTGATCATTTTTATGCGGCACCCCCTTCGCACCCCCACCCCTGGGGGCACCAGGGGTCGTACCCCTGCAGTGTTTGTCACCAGGCCGCAAGGCGTACGCACACCAAGTTTGGTGTCAATCGCTACAGGCTTTCCAGTGGGTCAGTGTGGACATTTTATTTTGCACCCCTTCTCACCCCCCCCATGCCGAGGGAGGCTGAACCGGGACTCCAACGGCGTCGGGAGCATCGCTGCTCATCTTGGCGACCCCGGAAACTACGGATTCAACGCCGAGATCGGCTGTTTTTGATCATTTTCACGTGGCACCCCCTTTGCACCTCCACCCCTGGGGGTGCTAGGGGGGTCTGACCCCCGCAGTGTTTGTCACCAGGCCGTAAGGCATATGCATACCAAGTTTGGATGGGGGCTGCCGCCTGAGAGCCCACAAAAGCAGCACCCTGAGACGAGCCCGGAGGGGGTGCCCACGGAAGCTGCTGGAATGCTGGCTGGAACCCCGCAGCCGACTGTGAAGCAGACAAGCCATACTGAGACCCGGGAGGGTGGGGCAAAGGTGGCAATGCGCTAGCAGCGCGTCACCGTTCTTCTCTCAGCCTATTATCCCCATCTGCAATGCAGGGATAATACCACTCACATTACTGGCTTGTGTAAAGAGTCTAATAAGACAACATACATGATGGATTTTGAACACTCAGAAGTGATATACAAATGCTAAGCATTATTTATGTTGTAGAGGTGCATGTCTATTCTTCATTTTGTTTGGGAACAGTCCCCAGGAATCTGACATCATCAAGACATTAGATTGGTAAAGTATATTCATTAGCAAACTAAGGCCATCACATCAGGCATAATGTGCAGTTGTCTCAGGTATAATCTTGTCCGCCTTCAAAACGCATGATTACCATTTTTGCCTGACAGTGACTAAATTATAATTTGACTATTAATCTCCAGCCATGCAACCAAGCTGAGGTTCAACAGGCATCCTTCCAGCAGTCATAAACAAACATCCCACTGCCTCAGGTTCGATTTCGCTTGGAAAGAATCTTTGAGAAACAACCCAGCTGAGGGTTACCTTAACCCCAAATGTGCTTTTCAGTCAATATTGTTTGAAACATACACGCTTTAATGCCTGCATCTTTTAACTTTCATTACCCCTGGTAAATGTTCATTTAAATTCTTTAAAAAAAATTGCTGTTTCATACTTCAAGCTACACTGCAAAGGCTAATTGTACTCTGCAGATTAAAAGAGTTGTAGAAATGATTAACAGCAATATTATTTCAGGGTGCACAGCTTTGCTGATTGTAGGCCACAATGCTATAACACTTCCCTGGGAGTAATCCCCATCAAACACAGTAGAGTTTATTTCTGAGTAAACATTTCTAGGCTTGCTCTGTTAGAACTGTACTGTATTTTAGATGGTGGCATTGTTACTAAACGGAGTAAAGTCAAGAATCTTGATGCCGTACTTCCCAAATCAGATTATATTAAGAGAACAAAGCCTTTGGAGTGGGAATATTCTTGTTTATTCCACATGTATGCATCTCAGCCGGATATTGTTGTCCTGTAAAGTAGCTGGCTGCCTCATGGTATCAATATATTTAGTTTATTTCTACATAACTGACAGTCTGAACCCAACTATTAATGACAGTGGGACACAGTTCCACTGTCATAAATGACCATATGGTGGTGTGCTGAGGGCAGTGCTGATGACCATTTTGGAACTACCACTGCAAACAGCAGTGGTGTCAGCAGTTTGCTACCACTACCAGCTACCTGCAAGAATGCAGGTAAGCTGGCATGGGCAGAAGAGGAGGAGGAGGAAGAGGATGGGGAGAGGGAGGAACGGGGCAGTTTTGGGGGGAGGGAAAGGGCAGAAAGCAGAATGTGGAGAGAGGGGGTGATTCTCGATGGTACTGGCAATCCCATTCCCATTTCCTCTCCCTTACTCTCCTTGGATTTACATCGGCTAAACGTCTGGCATAGAACCAGGGAGACCCTCAGGGGAAGCAGAGGCTTGCCCCAATGTGAAGGAACAAATATTCACTTTCCTTAAGGAGGCCTCTGTGACTGCCGCCCACAGGATGCAGTGCACTCCCCCATTGGTGCAATTGCTTAGGATCTGAACAGCAGCATAGCTAGAAGGGAGTCACAGTACAGGCATGTCCCGGTATCCACTGATTCGGTATCCACAGTTTCAGTTATCCACGGATAACATGGATACTGGGATGCCTATTAAGATAAAGGTAAAGGTTTCCCCATGACCGAATGGTCTAGTCGTGACCAATTGTAGGGGGCGGTGCTCATCTCCGGTTCTAAGCCGAAGAGCCAGCACTTGTATGAGGACAAGCTTCCGTGGACATGTGGCCGGCATGACTATATGACATAGTGCATGGAACACCGTTACCTTCTCACTGAAGTGGTACCTATTTATCTACTTAAAGTGCTTTCGAACTACTAGGTTGGCAGGAAAAGATAGGGGAACATTAAACAAATCTCTTTTTTTAACCTTGTTGCAGCAAAAACCCCTATCTTTAAAAAGGCATCCCCAGTA
>JAJKFI010036644.1:0-18064 GCA_029204185.1 Lerista edwardsae
TGCACACAGCACGACAAAATCTTTTCTTGGTGATTGGGGGCCCCCCCCACAGGGAGGTGGGATTCACCTAGTGGGAATGCCCCACATTAAGTCCCACTGCTGCTAAAGCTGGCCCTGGTGTGTGTGGGGGGTGTTCATTCTTGTTTGCTGACCCACCCATCAACTGCTTCCATTAACAATGTTCCGGTGACTACATGATCCTAGCCGATCAGGACTCTCATATCTAGTATGTTGACTTACAACAACACAAAATGGTTCTTATCTTGCTATAGGCTATCTTTATCCAGGGATAAATGAAGCATTTGTATTGATGTCACTCTGAACCGGGAAAGGGGAAAGGGAGTGCATTGACCAATTACCGGAGCAGCTAGGCACCTGTTTGTCAGCTGCACTTTGCTGGTAGACAATAACCAAGAGCACAACATGGGATGACAGAAAACCCCAATCCAGTTAAGGAGAGAGGGGTACAGATGGAGACCTCTGCATTCCTGTCATGTACTGAATCAGGAACCATAGCTTGGATACACCCGTGATGTTAAAAAACTGGGATGTAAAAAAAAGATGGGATGTACATCTCTATCAATTGCATGCTTCATTCCATTCCTAGCTTTTCTACCCTTAGGAATCAGAAAGTTTTGCTCCATGAGACTGTTGTTAGTCTAAATCTGTGATTTTCAATATTTTCGTCTCACTGCATACTGGCAAGACAATAAAATGGAGCTGCTCAGATCTGCCCCTGCTATTTAGTGCGACCTAGGGACAGGGGTTAGGATTTGGTCTTGGGCAAAGTCAGCAAGTGGCTGGGGCTTGCCCTGCGGTGAACTCCTGCCGGCCTGCCTACACCAATGCAGGTTAAGATTAGGTTATTTTATCTATAGATGGATATTTACAAGAAGTACAATACCAGTCCATCTATATTGTAACACTGGGAGAATTTTGATCAAAGCCCAAGGAATGTGTACCTGCATAGATCATATGTGGATTGCTTTTTGACTCGCCACTATCCAAGTCGCTACCTAATTTGCATGCAACCTTTAAAGAGCATTGCAAAATATGTTGCTCAAACTTTCTCTCCATTGTACCATTTGTTTCTAGAGGCATATTCTTGGTTTTCCTTTTGGAAATTGCTAACTTTCAAGGGATAGTAACCTAATACTTGAATGGACCCAAGACATCATCAATCTAAAGTGAAGACATTAATTTGGAAATACATATTTTTTTACAATGGAAATCCACTTTGAGCTAAATATTAGGCACAATACTAAGGTCATTTGAGGTAGTAAGGAATATTTTCCCTACATGAAGTGCTCTTATTTAGCAAAAGACAAAAGACAAGTAAGAAGGTGATTGTTGTTGTTCAGTCGCTAAGTCATGTCCGACTCTTCGCAACCCCATGGACCACAGCACGCCAGGCCTCCCTGTCCTCCACTAGCTTCCGGAGTTCGCCCAATTTCATGTTCATTGCTTCGGTGACACTGTCTAACCATCTCATCCCCTGCCGCCCCCTTCTCCTTTTGCCTTCAATCTTCCCCAGCATGAGGGTCTTTTCTAAAGAGTCCTCTCTTCTTATGAGGTGGCCAAAGTATTTGAGCTTCAGCTTCAGGATTTGTCCTTCCAGGGAGCAATCAGGCTTGACTTCCTGGAGGATTGACCGATTGGATCTCCTTGCACACCATAATTATGAACACAATAATTCTGGATCTCCTTGCAGTCCAGGGGACTCTCAAGAGTCTTCTCCAACACCATAATTCAAAAGCATCTATTCTTCGGCACTCTGCCTTTCGTATGGTCCAGCTCTCACAGCCATACATTGCTACAGGGAAAACCATAGCTTTGACTATGTGAACCTTTGTTGGCAGGGTGATGTCTCGGCTTTTGATTAAGTTGTCTAGGTTCGCCATAGCTTTCCTCCCAAGAAGTAAACGTCTTTTAATTTCATGGCTGCAGTTACCGTCTGCGGTGATCTTGGAGCCCAGGAAAGTAAAGTCTGTCACTGCTTCCATTTCTTCCCCTTCTATTTGCCAGGAAGTGATGAGAGTGGTTGCCATGATCTTAGTTTTTTTAATGTTGAGCTTCAAGCCAATGTTGGCACTTTCCTCTTTCACCTTCATCAGAAGGTTCTTGAGGTCTTCCTCACTTTCTGCCTTTAGAGTGGTATCGTCTGCATATCTGAGGTTGTTGATATTTCTCCCAGCAATCTCGATTCCAGCTTGTGAATCATCCAGCCCAGCCTTTCTCATGATGTATTCTGCATATAAGTTAAATAAGCAGGGTGACAGTATACAGCCTTGTCGTATTCCTTTCCCGATTTGAAACCAGTCGGTTGTTCCACGTCCAGTTCTAACTGTTGCTTCCTGACCCGCATACAGGTTTCTCAGAAGGCAGATCAGGTGGTCTGGTACTCCCATCTCTTCAAGAACTTGCCACAGTTTGTTGTGATCCACACCATCAAAGGCTTTAGCGTAAATGAAGCAGAAGTAGATGTTTTTCTGGAACTCTCTTGCTTTCTCTATGATCCAGCGAATGTTGGCAATTTTATCTCTAAAGAAGGTGATACGGGAGGCCAAAAGACAAATACGGGAGGCCAAGAAAGAGTTTGAGGAACGCATGGCTAGCAACATAAAGGGGAATAATAAAAGCTTCTTCAAATATGTTAGATGCAGGAAACCTGCCAGAGAGGCTGTCAGCCTGCTGGATGGTGAGGGAGGGAAAGAGGAGGTAAAAGGGGACTTGGAGATCGTAGAGAAATTAAATGAATCCTTTGCGTCCTTCACAACAGAAGAACTTGGGCAGATACCGCAGCCCGACCAGCCCTTCCTAACTAAGGAATTAAATCAGATAATGGTTAATAAAGAAGATGCTTTAGATCAAATTGATGAATTACATATAAATAAGTCACCAGGCCCAGATGGTATACACCAAAGAGTTTTTAAGGAACTAAAGAACGAAACTGCCGACCTCTTAACTAGAGTATGCAATTTGTCCCTTCAAACAGCCATGGTGCCAGAGGATTGGAGGATAGTCAATGTCATGTCAATCTTTAAAAAAGGGACAAGGGGGGACCCTGGAAACTACAGGCTGGTCAGCCTAACATCTGTTCCAGGTAAGATGGTGGAAAGCCTTATCAAAGATAAAATCCTAAAACACGTAGAGGAACAAGTGTTGCTGAAGGAAAGTCAGCATGGCTTCTGTAAGGGTAAGTCTTGCCTCAGGAACCTTTTGGAATTCTTTGAAAAGGTCAACAGGCACGTGGATGTGGGTGAACCTGTGGATATCATATACCTGGATTTTCAGAAGGCGTTTGACACAGTCCCCCACCAAAGGTTGCTGAAGAAACTTCACAGTCAGTGAATAAGAGGCAGGTCCTCTTATGGATTCAGAATTGGTTGAGGGCCAGGAAACAGAGAATGGGGATTAATGGGCAATTTTCACAATGGAGAGAGGTGAAAAGCAGAGTGCCCCAGGGATCTGTCTTGGGGCCGGTGCTTTTCAACTTGTTCATAAATGACCTGGAGACAGGGATAAGCAGCAAGGTGGCCAAGTTTGTGGAAGATACAAAACTTTTCCGGGTGGTGAAGACCAGAAGGATTGTGAAGAGCTCCAGAAGGATCTCTCCATGTTGGGGGAATGGGCGGCAAAATGGCAGATGTGTTTCAAGGTAGACAAATGTAAAGTGATGCACATTGGGGCAAAAAACCAAAACGTCACCTATAGGCTAATGGGTTCTGAGCTGTCTGTGACAGCTCAGGAGAGAGATCTTGGGGTGCAGGTGGACAATTCAATGAAGGTGTTGACCCAGTGTGCGGCAGCAATTAAGAAGGCCAATTCCATGCTTGGGGTCATTAAAAAAGGGGTTGAGAATAAAACAGCCAATATTATCATGCCATTGTACAAATCGATGGTAAGGCCGCACCTGGAATATTGTGTACAGTTCTGGTCGCCGCACCTCAAAAAGGACATAGTGGAGCTGGAAAAGGTGCAGAAAAGAGCGACGAAAATGATTATGGGGCTGGGGTACCTCCCTTATGAAGAAAGACTGCAGCATTTGGGGCTCTTCAGCCTCGAAAAAAGGCGCCTGAGGGGGGACATGATTGAGACAATACAAAATTATGCATGGAAGGGATAGTGTTGATAGAGGGATGTTCTTTTCCCCCTCAAAACACCAGAACCAGGGGGCATCCACTAAAACTGAGGGTTGGGAGAGTTAAAACAAATAAAAGGAAGTACTTTTTTACCCAGTGGGTAGTTAATCTGTGGACCTCTTTGCCACAGGAGGTGGTGATGGGATCTGGTCTAGATGTCTTTAAAAGGGGATTGGACGGATTTCTGGAAGAAAAGTCCATCGTGGGCTATAGGCAATGATGGATTGTGCAACCTCCTTCCATTAGTAGTAGGCTACTTCAGAATACCAGGTGCAAGGGAGTGGCAATGGGATGCAAGCATCTTGTTGTCTCGTGCCTCCCTGGAGCACCTGATGGGCTGCTGTGAGATACAGGAAGCTGGACTAGATGGGCCTTTGGCCTGATCCAGCAGGGCTCTTCTTATGTTCTTATGTACCTGAAATGCCAAACCTTTGAATGTAATATATTACTGTTTCAATTAAAGAACAACTTGAGACCTGCACACAGATTCAACTACCTATTCAACTACTACTAACTGACACAAAAGTCAACTTGTGAAATTGAACCTTGATTTCCTTCTGGCCCATCAATGGCACACATTTCTTGGCGAATCACATAAATCCCTGTGTGAGGTTTTTCTCTGGCCCAGTGGCATCTTGCTTCCTACGTGGATGTTAGCATTCTGGCTAACCCCCTTCCCTTGGTGGTCAAAATGGTTGTGAATGTTCCATGACATCACAGAAATTCAGCCAGTAGTCATAGAATTGAATAAATAAATGAGCAAATTCTGCTGGATTTTCATTGATAGAAACTGTCTATTCATTGGTTTCTTTAAAAAAAATCAAATGTGCAAACCATCAAATTATAATCAATACATATTTCCTTATCAAACCACGTATCTTTTATAATATTTACTAAATGAGCATTTGTCTTAAAATGTTATTGTTTGAGTCCATCCATATTTAACTTTGCTTCTGCTTTGACCTCAGCATTGAAAATATGTTCAGTACTATTTCTAGAATATCAAGACATGTCTCATTACCGAATGAAATATGTCAGTTTTCAGCAACTTTCCCCAAGTGTTACTGACATCCCTACTATGCAGCATTTGTGAGAAACATCCCTCATATCCTAATCTGTTCATCACAAAGTAGGAAGGGAAAATAGGAGCTCAAACTCCACAGAGGCACATCCCTCCTAGTTACCACCAGTGTTCATGGAATCACTGACCCCACTGCCAATCACAGGGCCAGGATTCCACGTCAGTCAGATGTGAGCCAATCACCAAAACCCACCAAGCTCCAACACTGGCAGCCAGGGAAGTGCCACCACAGTGAACCAACCAGGAGATGGTGGGAGGTGTAGGCTCAATACATGAGCAACATTGAGCCAACATCCACCCTATGGGCCCTGTTTTGGAGGATGCGAAAGTGGCTACCATACATTGTCTCTTCTCTTCCAATTGATGTGGTGGAGTGGATGTTCCAAGTGCACGCATGTGCGTGCGTGCGTGCGTGCGTGCGTGCGTGCGTGCGTGTGTGTGTGTGTGTGTGTGTGTGTGTGTGTGTGTGTGTGTAGTTTTTCTGGAGGTAGAGAATCTCTTACAAGAATTCTGAGAAGTCAAGTGCTAACAAGGTATCTTGACAGAAATGTTGTGAGGACATAGAAAATTCCATGATTTTTGGCTCAAAACCTGCCCTCGACTTATTTGTGAGATTGACTTATACAAGTATCTGCGGTAAGTGGAGCAGGAATAAGCAGACATGCTACAAATATATGGCAAAAGGATGTGATTTCGGATGAATGGAGTCAAGGTGTTTTCTCATTTATGTCTTATTTCCTTTGCCAGAATTTGGGAGCTCAGTAATGAACTCAGCTGTCTCCATGGCCCATGTCTCATTGCTGGGAGCAACAATTTTATTGGGAACCACTTCAGACAGCTAGCCAAAAAATTGTAACAATCCTCAGCAGATGTTCCTGCTTTAGAACAATACATCTTTTTTTCTTCTTCTTCAGCTTACACGAAAATGAGATTCTGCAAGCAACATATTGTTGCTGCCGGAGACTGAGGGGAAAAAGTGCATTATTGGAAAGCCCCAGTAGCATTTATCTAACACCCCATCGTTTTTTGGCCAGTAGAACATCCTCTTAGTCAGGAAACCAGTTTGATGCATGTAAATGCACAGCAGACATTCATTGTCCTGGATACAATCTCACTTTATAAATTAAAACACTGACTTGCAATGTCAGCTGGGGAATCCATTTCTGCTTTTACAACTGTTGTCCTTTTACAACATATTATGGTAGCCTCACTAGGGGAATACCTTAATGAACTGATCCAAACATGTGACTGGCTTGCAAGGAGAAAAGACGTGCTTGTTTCTGGAATGAGATCAGATTGAACGACAATGAATAGAATGTGATATTGAGGCCTTCCTGATATTATTTAGGACCTGAACATGTGATACAAAATGCTCATCACATGGGATGTTTATGCTAGTTTTAATCCCCCGCCCCAGAACTACAGACATGTTTTGCCCAGGGAATTTCCAGATCACTTCAACATGTCACTTTAGATTCACTGAATAGTATAAAACTGTATTGGTTGACTAGGAAAACAAAAACAGAAAACTTTAGACCAGAGATTCCCGAAGTATGTGCCACAGCACCCTCAAAAGGGCACCACAGCACATAGGGGCGCCACATGGCACCATGTGGCCTCTTCTTCCAAGCTCACAGGCCAACAGGGTGCAAAATCTTAGTATGAGATCTCATGAGATATTTCGCTATTGTCATGAGATCTCAGGCTATTCATGCAACACTCATGCGGTGTTGGCCCAGCAAGCCTTGAAGAAGAGGCCACACTGTGCCACGTAGTGCCCCTGGGAATGCAAAGAGCGCCATGGCCCCGGTGAGTTTGGGAACCACTGCCTTCATCTTATCAAATACTTTTTTGCTTTCTTCAACATTTCTCAAACGTTTTGACCAAAAAGGAGTCTATGAATTTACCTTAAAAAGGTTCACTCTACCAATGGCAACTTCCAAGAATGTGAAATTCGGTGGAAATTCCACTGTTCTATTAGAAAGCAGAGGCTGTAAGGCACATCACAATGTCTTGTCCACTACCACTGAGTCCAAAATATCAATAGAGCTGCAGGTGCAGAAACATAAGTACTGTTGTTCAGTTGCTAAGTCATGTCCGACTCTTTGCGACCCCATAGACCACAGCACGCCAGGCCTCCCTGTCCTCCATGAGCTTCCGGAGTTCGCCCAATTTCATGTTCATCGCTTTGGTGACACTGTCTAACCATCTCATCCTCTGCCGCCCACTTCTCCTTTTGCCTTCAATCTTTCCCAGCATGAAGGTCTTTTCTAAAGAGTCCTCTCGTCTCATGAGGTGGCCAAAGTATTGGAGCTTCAGCTTCAGGATTTGTCCTTCCAGGGAGCAATCAGGCTTGACTTCCTGGAGGATTGACCGATTGGATCTCTTTGCAGTCCAGGGGACTCTCAAGAGTCTTCTCCAACACCATAATTCAAAAGCATCTATTCTTCGGCACTCTGCCTTTCGTATGGTCCAGCTCTCACAGCCATACATGACTACTGGGAAAACCATCGCTTTGACTAGGCGAACCTTTGTTGGCAGGGTGATGTCTCAGCTTTTGATTAAGTTGTCTAGGTTCACCGTAGCTTTTCTCCCAAGAAGTAAACGTCTTTTAATTTCATGGCTGCAGTCACCATCTGCAGTGATCTTGGAGCCCAGGAAAATAAAGTCTGTCACTGCTTCCATTTCTTCCCCTTCTATTTGCCAGGAAGTGATGGGAGTGGTTGCCGTGATCTTAGTTTTTTTAATGTTGAGCTTCAAGCCAATGTTGGCACTTTCCTCTTTCACCCTCATCAGAAGGTTCTTTAGGTCTTCCTCACTTTCTGCCATTAGAGTGGTATCGTCTGCATATCTGAGGTTGTTGATATTTCTCCCAGCAATCTTGATTCCAGCTTGTGAATCATCCAGCCCAGTCTTTCTCATGATGTACTCTGCATATAAGTTAAATAAGCAGGGTGACAGTATACAGCCTTGTCGTATTCCTTTCCCAATTTGAAACCAGTCGGTTGTTCCATGTCCAGTTCTAACTGTTGCTTCCTGACCCGCATACAGGTTTCTCAGAAGACAGATCAGGTGGTCTGGTACTCCCATCTCTTCAAGAACTTGCCACAGTTTGTTGTGATCCACACCATCAAAGGCTTTGGCATAGTCAATGAAGCAGAGGTAGATGTTTTTCTGGAACTCTCTTGCTTTCTCCATGATCCAGCGAATGTTGGCAATTTGATCTTTAGTTCCTCTGCCTCTTTGGAAACCAGCTTGTACATCTGGTAGTTCTTGATTCACATATTGCTGAAGCCTAGCTTGTAGGATTTTGAGCATAACCTTGCTAGCATGTGAAATGAATGCAATGGTGCGGTAGTTCAAATAATCTTTGGCATTGCCCTTCTTTGGGATTGGAATGTAAACTGATCTTTTCCAGTCTTGTGGCCACTGCTAGGTTTTCCAAATTTGCTGGCATATGGAATGCAGCATTTTGACAGCATCATCTTTTAAGATTTTGAGTAACTCAGCTGAAATGCTGTCAGCTCCACTAGCTTTGTTGTTAGTGATGCTTTCTAAAGCCCACTTGACTTCACATGCCAGGATGTCAGGTTCGAGCTCAGTGACCACACCATTGTGATTATCAGGAACATTGAGATCGGCCTTATATAGTTCCTCTGTGTATTCTTGCCACCTCTTCTTAATCTCATCTGCTTCTGTTAGGTCCTTGCCGTTCTTGTCCTTTCTTGTGCCTACCTTAGCATGAAATTGTCCTTTGACATCTCCAATTTTCTTGAAAAGATCTCTAGTCTTTCCCATTCTGTTGTTCGCTGGAGAAGGAAATGGCAACTCATTCCAGTACTCTTGCCAAGAAAACCTCATGGATTACAGAACAAAAAAGTACTGTACCAATGTAGGGGCATTCTTTCTGTGGCTCAGGTATCCATTGACTCTTTTCCCCCAGCATTTCTAAGCATTTGACGCCTAACCTGCATAGCAGCCTTTGTATGTAGGCACCTTTTGTATGATTTGTGCACCAAGGGCCCAATCCTCTTCAACCTTCCAGCACTAATGCAACAGCAATGCTGCCCTGAAGTGAGCAACTGTTCTTTCACCTTGAAAGACCTCTGTGAGTACTTCCTCACCTCAGGATGCAGCGCATTCCCCATTGACATAGCTGCATTGTTCCTGGACAGTTGGATAGGATTGGGCCCTAAATGTGTACACTAAATACAGATCATATATAGAGCCTTATATATGGAGCCTAGATATGTTCAGGTGTATGTACGTGAGCTGCTGTGCAGATGTGCCCTGAAATATGTGGTGGTGAGCACACCAATGATGGAGGAAGGGTAATATAAAAATGTGAAGAAATACTGTCTTCAACCATCGTCGTACACGGTGTTCTTTCAAAACGGGCATAGGTGCACGTGCGTGCGCACATGAACACACACCAGTATTTGAGGCAAAAACAATTAAAAGGGAAAACTGTCAATCATCAAATTTTTATTGCATTGTGAAGGTTGATGATGTGTGTGTTGGTGCTGGCCAGCTTATTTCGTGATAGGTGCTCATTTAGTGGTAGGTGCACCTATCCTGACCCCAGCACCCCAAGGTTGAAACTGGATGGAAACAGACACACAGAGACACAAACAAGCATAGACAAAGAGCCTGCCAACAGTCACTGTGGTCCAGAAGGACCAGAAGGTTTATTACCATGGTGATATTCTCAACAAATTGAGATGTCAGCTCAAAACTATCCATACTGATTTTCCCTGGCAGAGACCCACTGATCTATTCACTTAACATGTCCAAGCATATATCTTTCAAAGCATATGTCTCCTCCTTAAAACAGATCACTGTGCCTCCTCCTACAAAAAAAAAAAGTGTGCATCATATAGAACTGTGTGCGCAAATCATGATTAACAGATGCTTTGGCATGTTCGTTGTGATACAGAATGAACTGAAAACGCTGATCTTTGACAAAAATCACTGGCCAAGCATAATTTCTCTGAGCTTAGTTTGAACTCATAACAGGCTCCCCCACCCACTCTTGGTTGTTTTGAAAAATGGAAGGATAGCTTGGTGCCCTCTAGTATCTCATAATTCCCTTTGTTTAAGGCAGGGGTCTCCAAACTATGGCCTGGGGGCCAAATCAGGGCCGCCACAAGATTTTCTCAGGCCCACAGCCACGTTTTTTGGTTAGAACATTTGCCAATTTTGACATTTTTACTTATTATATATAATTTTTCAGCTTAAACACAGTATTGTTTCTTTGTAATTGTCACATTTCTCTTTTGTTCTGAATCATATGATGATTACAAAAAAGATACAAGTAAAACGTATGCATTTGTTTGAACTTCATTCATTTATATAACTGATTTTTTTGGCCCGCAAAAATGTGTGATATGCATAATGTGGCCCTCACACTAAAAAGTATAGAGGGTTTAAGGGAATGCTTCTTACATTTTTGGATGCCTGATTTGTATTTAGAAGCAAACACAGCAGTATCGCATGTATATATACTAATTATGCTCAAGTGCATTGTTCCTTGGACAAAGCAAATTTCTCCGTTGAAGCAGAAGAGATACCTATGAGTTGTGTGAACAACACTGGTGGAAAATTGCATGCAGGAATGCTTCTGAACTCAAAAAGCTACCTGAAGAAATTTATAACATCAAGAAAAAGAGCTCTAAGAGTTGCCTTTTCCTTGAGATGCTGCTTTTCCACAAGTGGTAGGATTTTTTTTTCAAATTTTGTTTTAATATGGGAAAGAATTCAAGCATGCATTGACCCCCCCCCCCCCGGGCCTGAAGTGATTAGAAAATCTGTATCTTAAGAAATTTTGAGTCATTTGGTGACTGCAGAACATACTCCTCCTGGTGAGACAGCACTGGCTTTCTTTTGGAAGGTAAAGGAAGCACCTTTTTGAGATAACTCCATGTGCAAGTCTTGTCCCTTAAAGTCAAGTCAAGTCAAGAACCTTTATTGGCATACAAGAAATATTAACATAAACAGCCACAACTATTAAATTAAAGGGTTAGAGTTAGGTTCATTATCTCACTAAGAAAATTGGCTACAGCATTGGTAATCGGGGGGTAATAATCGCTGAGGAAAATAGGTAGAAGATTGGGAAAAAGAAAAGATAGAGACGATATCCACGGTTCCAAATATAATTGGCGTCAGAGGGTGTGAACTGGACAACTAAACAAAATGTGGTCTAGAGAGTCAACAGAAGTATGACAGAAAAGACATAATCTATCAGCAGATGGAATGTTGGAAGGAAATATGTTTAATCGGGCCAACATAAAAGTTCTTCGCATACTTGGTTTAGTTAATACAATAAAATAATTAAATGGTTTAGCTAACGCAGGGGATAAACCAAAAAAACTCGGAGAACAAGTAGGATTAAGGAGAGTATGGAAGTGGTCGAATTCAAACTGAAACAATTTGGTTTTAATAATAGAGAAAGCTTCAGGAAATTTTGTATCTACCAAGGCCTCGTGAGACCTATTGATGATAATTTGGCTTCAATAATGTTTAACCAAGGAGAACTCCTTAAAGTCCAAATAGGGCCTGCTGAGCTTGTCCCTGAATGTCCTGCAGAAGGGAAGTTTTGAGTGCAACCTGTGTCTAAAAAAACACCTGTGTAAGTTAAATCTCTTTGGCAACAGGGGAACGTCCAAAGATGTTGAATTTGCAGATACAGTACCTGGAACTTCTAAGGATGAGATAACTGGACATACTGTACATCACATTAGGGTTAGTTGAGCAATGCAGGAAGCTCCGAAGCAATTTCAGATGGGTTTAGAAACATGTGCTGTATTGCATGATGATACCAGTGCAAAAAGAATCTTGATATGAAGAAGTTTCAACACTGATGACTCCAGAACAGCAGCATAAAGAAAATTGAAGTGGTTGAGTTTTAAAGACATCCAAACATAAATCAGCCTGTCTATATCAGCAAGGAAAATTGAAAGCAACTTTGAAGCTGAGCGATGTTGCATGCATGCGTGTGTGATAAATCTGAGCACTGCTTTGGGCATCAGGAAGTCCTCCTCTTCTGCATGACTGTTGTGTAACCAGGGTCCAAAGCCTTCGACAAAAAGAAATTTGTAATAAAAGTGCCAGTTTGGCTACAGATAGTATTAGCTTGTGTTTACTTCTTCCAGGTGGCATTCTGAATAGCCTTTAGACTGCTCATTTGTACATGAATTGAGATATAAACAACCACAAATTTGATCTTGACCTACATTCTCAAAATGCAAACAACTAAAAAGCCTTGTTCGTTCACTTCCAAGAATGCTGTGGGACTTGGGACTGCTGCAGCCATTTCCCCAAACATTATCAGTAGTGTTAATCGCTGTAAGCTGTCTCAAAAATATGTCTTTTATGGAAGGAAAGGCAGGATATAAATGTTTTAAATAAATAAATAGTGGACACAATCCAGCTGAAGTCAAGCATTCCTTCACTTTAATGGGAGAGAATCCTATGTGCTTAATGGCACAATCCTGTCCGATCCACCTACTGTGACAGTGGAGTGTGTGCTCTGCTGGCAGCAACTGTTGCAAACAATCCATAAGGAAAGCGCACCAGTTAGTGCTGGGGGCTGTGAACTATCACACCAGCATCAATGCAAGGAGCAGCATGCACCAGAACAAGTAAATTCCCACTGGTCAACCTGGGGCAGAGAAGGGCGGGAGAGGACAAGGAAGGGGCAGAACATAAACATAAACAGAAAGGGCTGGGAGAAGGGCAGTGATGGGGCAGGTGAGAGGACTGGGTCTGAGAGGGGGAGGGATCGGTGCCAGCAGCGCACATCATATCCTATCTCCTTCCAGGGCCTGATCTGATTACTCAGGTCAACATGGACTTGCACCAGCAATTTAAGTAGAACAGGCCTGTGTTGCCCCATTGAGACTACTGGAGTTTTCACTGGGGCAAGGAGACATATATCCCCATACATCAGGGATACCTCCGGTAGCTGTAATTCCCCTGAAGGTTGCAGTGAAAGCCACACCGTCGCTGCTGCATCAGCACAGGGGAATTTATGTAGGCTTGAGCTGTTATTCTTGTTTATAGAAATCAGCTGTACTTAGTGCACATGTTTTGGTTGCTCAGGCCCGAAGTTCATCACTCTTTTCATTGTAAAAAAATGCTTCACAATGTGTATCCCTTCAGTTGGCAGTGCTGAGAACAAAGGAGTGTCCTACTTTCCTCACATTTGTTCTTTTCTGAAGAGTCTCCCATGGAGACTTGGGCCAATAAAAGAGGCCACCTGTATTCGCTTTCCCTTAAAGTGGTTTTATCCCGAACAATGATGAGAGTATACATGAATAAAACACCAAAGTACCATCGCACTTTATGGACACCCACGCACAAAGGATAAAGCTCACAAATGTTGTTTAGGGCTCAGTCCTCTTAAAAACAATGACTGGCACGCATGGTGGAATTCCTGGGATGGCACCACCTCTGAATGTGGGTGGGGATCATGGGTTGGAATGATCTTCTACAGAAAAAGAGTATTTGTAGAAAAATGGCACAGCAGGAGAAAGGGAGGGCTTGAACTCTTTCTTTGCCTAGCTCCCCCCTCCCCTGGAATGCATGAGACACAGTTTATGGATTATTATTATTATTAGACCACATTTATTTAATCAATGCCAATCATCAAGGAACTGTCAAAAACTCAGTGGGCCCTATCTCAAAAACACCCCCTTTTGGTGCAGGCACCTACCCTGGAGGAGACAAGTTACTGTCTGTTCCCCTGTCCATTCTCTCCCTTGCTCCCTTCCCTTGCTGGGAACCACCTGCTGATGACCCCCCTTCTCAGTGCCAATCCCTGAAGGTGATGGTTTCCAAACCATCAATTTTGATTGGCAGCTTCCTTGACCAACAGGGGCATTGGCTTTGGCTTCCCTTGAGGGTTAAAATTATTGGAAACTTCTTATTGGTGATGGGGGAAAGCAGAGTAGGGTAAGCAGTGGATTCTCCCTTAGGACATCACCACACGGGAACCTCCCTCACCCTGGCTGACTGCTATTAACAAAAGACACATGAGGCAGAGGCTTGGTAAAGATGCAAAAAGAAAGGTTTACTCACAGTTCCATCCAGTGCATAGCTACAGCGTCTGATTAGGATCAGAGGTACAACTAACACTTGGAAGGCAATGCCCTACATTTGCATTGCCGTGCATGGAGGTGTGCTTAAGATGGCAGGGGCATCAGAGCCCTTGGTATGCACATCTTATCAGCTTGGTGGTCAGAGGACAAAAGGGACGTGCTCAGAGCAGAAGGGAAGGAAGGAAGGCCAAGGCCACACCCCTGCAGGAATCGCAGAGAGGACAGGTAAGAAGGGTCTAGGTCACAGGAAATCACATTTTCCCCTTTGGACATTAGACTGCCCCCTCTAGACAGCAGACAGAGTTGTGCCAACTCCAACAAAAATCCTATATATCAGTGGTTCCTAAACTGTGGATCTGTTGCCTATCAGTGGGTCATGACCCAATTTTGGGTGGATTGCAAAGCTGACGGTAGATTAAGCCATGTCATCAAAGGTTAAACAGCCTGCTACCTGGCGGGGGAGGACTGGTGCTCAATTGCCATGATAGTCATAGAATCTTGAATAGCTGCTAAAGTGAAAAATTTTTTAGGTTAGTCCTGATGCTAAACATTTTGGGGACCACTGCTGTACATGGTATAAGGTGGTGGGTTTTATGGTTTCCATGGCTCACAGTTTGGGAACCATTGCCTGAAGGGGTCAAAGTGGCTGAATTGCATTGCCTTCTCCAAGTCGAAAAACCTTTAAGCCTTGCAATCCAAGCCAGTATCCCCCAGCCAAATCATCTCTGGATATTGGCCCTGGCTCCCTGGTTTTCCTGGATTGTGTCCACTTTCACACTCTGATCACACTCCAGACATTTGTCCACCAATATGCCCATCATTGATTTACAGCTACTGTTACTTTGGCTCTAGCCAATACACTCTTCCAAGCCAAATTCTGCTTGAAATGGAAAGCAATACTCAACCCCCAATTTACACAAGCACTGCTACCTGCTGGCTCCCTGAGCCAGATGTAGTTGCAGAGAAGTGATGATGTCACCGCAGTTACATCAGGACTAATGTACATGGGGTGACCAAGTGTTCCAGAAGTTTTTTTAAAGCAACAGAAGCTGCCTATGTTGCTGGCTTCTGTCAGTTTCAAAAGTAAGGGGCAGCCGTTTGGAGAAGCACATGACCTCTCTGAGTGATTGTGAAGGGGGCAGAAACCTCCCCCCTTGCAGCCACTCAGAGCAGTCACATGCTGGTTCTGAACGGCCACTTTTTTTGTGAGTAAGTGACTAAGGCCAGCAGTGCCGCCAGATTTGGTTGCTTCTCTCCCCAAAAAAGAAAACGAAAACAGGGGAAGAGGGCAGGGCTCAGACTGGAGCAGATCTGGACCACCATGATCTGAGGGCTGAACCCTTCATCCTCAAACCAGCACGGTCCGGAACTGTGCCAATTAGAGACCCGCCCTCCTTTCCCCTTTTTTGTAAAGGGGGAGAAAGGGGTGTCCCTTAGATTGGCACAGTTCCGGACCACTTAGATTGGCACAGTTCTGGACCTCTTCGCCATCAGATTGGCACAGTCTGGAATTGAGACAATGCTACCAGCATGATTCCATACCAATCTGAGGCCTGCTCCCTTCTCCTCCTCTAAAACAAGGAGAAGGGGTGGGCCTCAGATTGGCATGAAATGGCACACTTCAAAAAAAAAAAAAAAGCGGCATCCGAGCATATGCCATTGCGGTGGGCGTGGTGGCACCCTCTGCATCTGCCCCCCCAAGGCATTTTCCCCTGTTGACTGCCCCCCCGGTACGCAAATTTACACAATCACAAGCGATTTATAAAAAAGATGTTCAGGCTGGTTACATTTTCATGGCAGGCAATTGAAATGTAGATTTAGACCTAATAATTAAAATGTAATTTTGTTTTGGTTTATTGCCTAAAACAAAATTGAAAACAGGGTTTTGTTCTGTGGTGTCTCCATTCACTATTGGGGGAACAGCACTGTGCAACTACCATCAATTTGAGTCTTGCCTATTGCTAATTCCGTGTACAGAGTGCTTTTCAGTTTTTTGCTTCAGTATTCACTCCTCCAATCATTCCAAGGTCATGTCTTTTAGCATTTTGTTGATATGTTTATTTCATTCTTCCTTTGTTTGGCCTTGGTGTTTGCTTAGCTTAACACTACATGAGGGCCGGCCTTAAGCCAATGTGACCAATGCCATCACACTGGGCCCCACACTTGTGGGGGGGGCACTCACCAATGCAGTAAGCAGCTGCAGCAGCTGGGATCTCTGTGGGCTTTACGTCAATGGGGTGAGAACAGCAGATTTGCCTTGGGTTCTCCTACCTGCCCCTGCCTCCGAATTGCCCAAAATGGGCCTCCTGGAATTGCTGATGTCATCATGTCACCACTAACTATGACCAGATGCCGTGCGCTGCACCACAAGCACTTTTCTTGGTGAGTGGGGCCCCGCAGGGAGGGAGGGCATGGGAATGCCCTGCATTGGGCCCTACTGCTCCGGGAGCCGGCCCTGCATTGCATATTCCACTAGCCCCTTTTAGGGCACAATCCTAACCAACTTTCTAGCAACTAGGTAGGGCCAATGGATCTCTGAGGTGAGGGAACAAACATTCCCTTACCTTGGGGAGGCCTCCGTAACTACTACCCCATTGCAGAATGCAGAACATGCCCCATTGGCACAGCTATGTCAGTGCTGGAAAGTTGGTTAGGATGGCGCCCTGAATCTTATCCCTAAGCCTGCTTCTCTCTATCTGTTCCCCATTCCCTGGTCCCCTGAGTGCCTTCCTTCCCTAGCAGCTTCTGTTCTCAAAGCTTGACCTTTCCTTGCTCAGCCTATCTGAGCTGCCATGTTATGGAGGGTGAATAGCATCTTGCCCAGTCCAAAGTGAGCAATGCCTACCCTTCCCAACTGCTCATGTCCACATGCTGGTTGTTGCCTTATGCCAATCTCCCTCTCCTCTTTCTTCCCCTGTTTGTATTGCATTGGTTCTGTGCTCACCAGTCATCACCTGGTCTCTTTAAGTTGACCTCCAAGACGCATGCTACATCTTGAAGCCCCACTTTATCTGGGGTGCCCAACAATGCCTGACTACTGCTGTTATGATACCCAGTGCTTGTTGCCATCTGTTCTCTCTCCCCCCCTCTCTCTGACACACCCCTAATTAGCTTCCTGTGGGGAAAATGAGTTGAAGCCCTGCTGAATCTTGTGCATCGTGCTGGGGCCTAATTTTCTGCCAGCCTACAGTCTCCCAGAGTGGCTCACAAAGTGTAATATGTGAAAATGTTTCTCTTTTTCCATGTGAATTGATGATTGTAAGCTGCCTTTAGTATTGCATTCCTCATGGGGAAGGGCAGGATATAAATCTTACAAACGAACGAACGAACGAACGAACGAACGAACGAACGAACGAACAAACAAACAAACAAACAAACAAACAAACAAACAAACAAACAAACATGCCTGGCTCATTGCTATCATTTCTGTGCCCAGTGCTATCATGTCTCTCTCTCTTGGCTCTAGATCACTCTGAGCTACATCGCAATTGCAATCTGAGTCACAATCATGCGGGCGTTTACCTGAGATCTTACATCTTCTCCTTGAATCCAGGTTCCCTGCCCAAGACCACAGCCCATTTCACTGCAGTCCAGTGGGCACTTGTGACCACTGTGCCCACACAATTGCTGCTGCCCATGCCAAGGAGGAAGAGACTGAGCCTCCCACACACACCTCCTTCTGCCTGTCTCAGAGAGAGAGAGAGAGAGAGAGAGAGAGAGAGAGAGAGAGAGAGAGAGAGAGA
>JAJKFI010036645.1:0-18060 GCA_029204185.1 Lerista edwardsae
TGCACACAGCACGACAAAATCTTTTCTTGGTGATTGGGGGCCCCCCCACAGGGAGGTGGGATTCACCTAGTGGGAATGCCCCACATTAAGTCCCACTGCTGCTAAAGCTGGCCCTGGTGTGTGTGGGGGGTGTTCATTCTTGTTTGCTGACCCACCCATCAACTGCTTCCATTAACAATGTTCCGGTGACTACATGATCCTAGCCGATCAGGACTCTCATATCTAGTATGTTGACTTACAACAACACAAAATGGTTCTTATCTTGCTATAGGCTATCTTTATCCAGGGATAAATGAAGCATTTGTATTGATGTCACTCTGAACCGGGAAAGGGGAAAGGGAGTGCATTGACCAATTACCGGAGCAGCTAGGCACCTGTTTGTCAGCTGCACTTTGCTGGTAGACAATAACCAAGAGCACAACATGGGATGACAGAAAACCCCAATCCAGTTAAGGAGAGAGGGGTACAGATGGAGACCTCTGCATTCCTGTCATGTACTGAATCAGGAACCATAGCTTGGATACACCCGTGATGTTAAAAAACTGGGATGTAAAAAAAAGATGGGATGTACATCTCTATCAATTGCATGCTTCATTCCATTCCTAGCTTTTCTACCCTTAGGAATCAGAAAGTTTTGCTCCATGAGACTGTTGTTAGTCTAAATCTGTGATTTTCAATATTTTCGTCTCACTGCATACTGGCAAGACAATAAAATGGAGCTGCTCAGATCTGCCCCTGCTATTTAGTGCGACCTAGGGACAGGGGTTAGGATTTGGTCTTGGGCAAAGTCAGCAAGTGGCTGGGGCTTGCCCTGCGGTGAACTCCTGCCGGCCTGCCTACACCAATGCAGGTTAAGATTAGGTTATTTTATCTATAGATGGATATTTACAAGAAGTACAATACCAGTCCATCTATATTGTAACACTGGGAGAATTTTGATCAAAGCCCAAGGAATGTGTACCTGCATAGATCATATGTGGATTGCTTTTTGACTCGCCACTATCCAAGTCGCTACCTAATTTGCATGCAACCTTTAAAGAGCATTGCAAAATATGTTGCTCAAACTTTCTCTCCATTGTACCATTTGTTTCTAGAGGCATATTCTTGGTTTTCCTTTTGGAAATTGCTAACTTTCAAGGGATAGTAACCTAATACTTGAATGGACCCAAGACATCATCAATCTAAAGTGAAGACATTAATTTGGAAATACATATTTTTTTACAATGGAAATCCACTTTGAGCTAAATATTAGGCACAATACTAAGGTCATTTGAGGTAGTAAGGAATATTTTCCCTACATGAAGTGCTCTTATTTAGCAAAAGACAAAAGACAAGTAAGAAGGTGATTGTTGTTGTTCAGTCGCTAAGTCATGTCCGACTCTTCGCAACCCCATGGACCACAGCACGCCAGGCCTCCCTGTCCTCCACTAGCTTCCGGAGTTCGCCCAATTTCATGTTCATTGCTTCGGTGACACTGTCTAACCATCTCATCCCCTGCCGCCCCCTTCTCCTTTTGCCTTCAATCTTCCCCAGCATGAGGGTCTTTTCTAAAGAGTCCTCTCTTCTTATGAGGTGGCCAAAGTATTTGAGCTTCAGCTTCAGGATTTGTCCTTCCAGGGAGCAATCAGGCTTGACTTCCTGGAGGATTGACCGATTGGATCTCCTTGCACACCATAATTATGAACACAATAATTCTGGATCTCCTTGCAGTCCAGGGGACTCTCAAGAGTCTTCTCCAACACCATAATTCAAAAGCATCTATTCTTCGGCACTCTGCCTTTCGTATGGTCCAGCTCTCACAGCCATACATTGCTACAGGGAAAACCATAGCTTTGACTATGTGAACCTTTGTTGGCAGGGTGATGTCTCGGCTTTTGATTAAGTTGTCTAGGTTCGCCATAGCTTTCCTCCCAAGAAGTAAACGTCTTTTAATTTCATGGCTGCAGTTACCGTCTGCGGTGATCTTGGAGCCCAGGAAAGTAAAGTCTGTCACTGCTTCCATTTCTTCCCCTTCTATTTGCCAGGAAGTGATGAGAGTGGTTGCCATGATCTTAGTTTTTTTAATGTTGAGCTTCAAGCCAATGTTGGCACTTTCCTCTTTCACCTTCATCAGAAGGTTCTTGAGGTCTTCCTCACTTTCTGCCTTTAGAGTGGTATCGTCTGCATATCTGAGGTTGTTGATATTTCTCCCAGCAATCTCGATTCCAGCTTGTGAATCATCCAGCCCAGCCTTTCTCATGATGTATTCTGCATATAAGTTAAATAAGCAGGGTGACAGTATACAGCCTTGTCGTATTCCTTTCCCGATTTGAAACCAGTCGGTTGTTCCACGTCCAGTTCTAACTGTTGCTTCCTGACCCGCATACAGGTTTCTCAGAAGGCAGATCAGGTGGTCTGGTACTCCCATCTCTTCAAGAACTTGCCACAGTTTGTTGTGATCCACACCATCAAAGGCTTTAGCGTAAATGAAGCAGAAGTAGATGTTTTTCTGGAACTCTCTTGCTTTCTCTATGATCCAGCGAATGTTGGCAATTTTATCTCTAAAGAAGGTGATACGGGAGGCCAAAAGACAAATACGGGAGGCCAAGAAAGAGTTTGAGGAACGCATGGCTAGCAACATAAAGGGGAATAATAAAAGCTTCTTCAAATATGTTAGATGCAGGAAACCTGCCAGAGAGGCTGTCAGCCTGCTGGATGGTGAGGGAGGGAAAGAGGAGGTAAAAGGGGACTTGGAGATCGTAGAGAAATTAAATGAATCCTTTGCGTCCTTCACAACAGAAGAACTTGGGCAGATACCGCAGCCCGACCAGCCCTTCCTAACTAAGGAATTAAATCAGATAATGGTTAATAAAGAAGATGCTTTAGATCAAATTGATGAATTACATATAAATAAGTCACCAGGCCCAGATGGTATACACCAAAGAGTTTTTAAGGAACTAAAGAACGAAACTGCCGACCTCTTAACTAGAGTATGCAATTTGTCCCTTCAAACAGCCATGGTGCCAGAGGATTGGAGGATAGTCAATGTCATGTCAATCTTTAAAAAAGGGACAAGGGGGGACCCTGGAAACTACAGGCTGGTCAGCCTAACATCTGTTCCAGGTAAGATGGTGGAAAGCCTTATCAAAGATAAAATCCTAAAACACGTAGAGGAACAAGTGTTGCTGAAGGAAAGTCAGCATGGCTTCTGTAAGGGTAAGTCTTGCCTCAGGAACCTTTTGGAATTCTTTGAAAAGGTCAACAGGCACGTGGATGTGGGTGAACCTGTGGATATCATATACCTGGATTTTCAGAAGGCGTTTGACACAGTCCCCCACCAAAGGTTGCTGAAGAAACTTCACAGTCAGTGAATAAGAGGCAGGTCCTCTTATGGATTCAGAATTGGTTGAGGGCCAGGAAACAGAGAATGGGGATTAATGGGCAATTTTCACAATGGAGAGAGGTGAAAAGCAGAGTGCCCCAGGGATCTGTCTTGGGGCCGGTGCTTTTCAACTTGTTCATAAATGACCTGGAGACAGGGATAAGCAGCAAGGTGGCCAAGTTTGTGGAAGATACAAAACTTTTCCGGGTGGTGAAGACCAGAAGGATTGTGAAGAGCTCCAGAAGGATCTCTCCATGTTGGGGGAATGGGCGGCAAAATGGCAGATGTGTTTCAAGGTAGACAAATGTAAAGTGATGCACATTGGGGCAAAAAACCAAAACGTCACCTATAGGCTAATGGGTTCTGAGCTGTCTGTGACAGCTCAGGAGAGAGATCTTGGGGTGCAGGTGGACAATTCAATGAAGGTGTTGACCCAGTGTGCGGCAGCAATTAAGAAGGCCAATTCCATGCTTGGGGTCATTAAAAAAGGGGTTGAGAATAAAACAGCCAATATTATCATGCCATTGTACAAATCGATGGTAAGGCCGCACCTGGAATATTGTGTACAGTTCTGGTCGCCGCACCTCAAAAAGGACATAGTGGAGCTGGAAAAGGTGCAGAAAAGAGCGACGAAAATGATTATGGGGCTGGGGTACCTCCCTTATGAAGAAAGACTGCAGCATTTGGGGCTCTTCAGCCTCGAAAAAAGGCGCCTGAGGGGGGACATGATTGAGACAATACAAAATTATGCATGGAAGGGATAGTGTTGATAGAGGGATGTTCTTTTCCCCCTCAAAACACCAGAACCAGGGGGCATCCACTAAAACTGAGGGTTGGGAGAGTTAAAACAAATAAAAGGAAGTACTTTTTTACCCAGTGGGTAGTTAATCTGTGGACCTCTTTGCCACAGGAGGTGGTGATGGGATCTGGTCTAGATGTCTTTAAAAGGGGATTGGACGGATTTCTGGAAGAAAAGTCCATCGTGGGCTATAGGCAATGATGGATTGTGCAACCTCCTTCCATTAGTAGTAGGCTACTTCAGAATACCAGGTGCAAGGGAGTGGCAATGGGATGCAAGCATCTTGTTGTCTCGTGCCTCCCTGGAGCACCTGATGGGCTGCTGTGAGATACAGGAAGCTGGACTAGATGGGCCTTTGGCCTGATCCAGCAGGGCTCTTCTTATGTTCTTATGTACCTGAAATGCCAAACCTTTGAATGTAATATATTACTGTTTCAATTAAAGAACAACTTGAGACCTGCACACAGATTCAACTACCTATTCAACTACTACTAACTGACACAAAAGTCAACTTGTGAAATTGAACCTTGATTTCCTTCTGGCCCATCAATGGCACACATTTCTTGGCGAATCACATAAATCCCTGTGTGAGGTTTTTCTCTGGCCCAGTGGCATCTTGCTTCCTACGTGGATGTTAGCATTCTGGCTAACCCCCTTCCCTTGGTGGTCAAAATGGTTGTGAATGTTCCATGACATCACAGAAATTCAGCCAGTAGTCATAGAATTGAATAAATAAATGAGCAAATTCTGCTGGATTTTCATTGATAGAAACTGTCTATTCATTGGTTTCTTTAAAAAAAATCAAATGTGCAAACCATCAAATTATAATCAATACATATTTCCTTATCAAACCACGTATCTTTTATAATATTTACTAAATGAGCATTTGTCTTAAAATGTTATTGTTTGAGTCCATCCATATTTAACTTTGCTTCTGCTTTGACCTCAGCATTGAAAATATGTTCAGTACTATTTCTAGAATATCAAGACATGTCTCATTACCGAATGAAATATGTCAGTTTTCAGCAACTTTCCCCAAGTGTTACTGACATCCCTACTATGCAGCATTTGTGAGAAACATCCCTCATATCCTAATCTGTTCATCACAAAGTAGGAAGGGAAAATAGGAGCTCAAACTCCACAGAGGCACATCCCTCCTAGTTACCACCAGTGTTCATGGAATCACTGACCCCACTGCCAATCACAGGGCCAGGATTCCACGTCAGTCAGATGTGAGCCAATCACCAAAACCCACCAAGCTCCAACACTGGCAGCCAGGGAAGTGCCACCACAGTGAACCAACCAGGAGATGGTGGGAGGTGTAGGCTCAATACATGAGCAACATTGAGCCAACATCCACCCTATGGGCCCTGTTTTGGAGGATGCGAAAGTGGCTACCATACATTGTCTCTTCTCTTCCAATTGATGTGGTGGAGTGGATGTTCCAAGTGCACGCATGTGCGTGCGTGCGTGCGTGCGTGCGTGCGTGCGTGCGTGTGTGTGTGTGTGTGTGTGTGTGTGTGTGTGTGTGTGTGTAGTTTTTCTGGAGGTAGAGAATCTCTTACAAGAATTCTGAGAAGTCAAGTGCTAACAAGGTATCTTGACAGAAATGTTGTGAGGACATAGAAAATTCCATGATTTTTGGCTCAAAACCTGCCCTCGACTTATTTGTGAGATTGACTTATACAAGTATCTGCGGTAAGTGGAGCAGGAATAAGCAGACATGCTACAAATATATGGCAAAAGGATGTGATTTCGGATGAATGGAGTCAAGGTGTTTTCTCATTTATGTCTTATTTCCTTTGCCAGAATTTGGGAGCTCAGTAATGAACTCAGCTGTCTCCATGGCCCATGTCTCATTGCTGGGAGCAACAATTTTATTGGGAACCACTTCAGACAGCTAGCCAAAAAATTGTAACAATCCTCAGCAGATGTTCCTGCTTTAGAACAATACATCTTTTTTTCTTCTTCTTCAGCTTACACGAAAATGAGATTCTGCAAGCAACATATTGTTGCTGCCGGAGACTGAGGGGAAAAAGTGCATTATTGGAAAGCCCCAGTAGCATTTATCTAACACCCCATCGTTTTTTGGCCAGTAGAACATCCTCTTAGTCAGGAAACCAGTTTGATGCATGTAAATGCACAGCAGACATTCATTGTCCTGGATACAATCTCACTTTATAAATTAAAACACTGACTTGCAATGTCAGCTGGGGAATCCATTTCTGCTTTTACAACTGTTGTCCTTTTACAACATATTATGGTAGCCTCACTAGGGGAATACCTTAATGAACTGATCCAAACATGTGACTGGCTTGCAAGGAGAAAAGACGTGCTTGTTTCTGGAATGAGATCAGATTGAACGACAATGAATAGAATGTGATATTGAGGCCTTCCTGATATTATTTAGGACCTGAACATGTGATACAAAATGCTCATCACATGGGATGTTTATGCTAGTTTTAATCCCCCGCCCCAGAACTACAGACATGTTTTGCCCAGGGAATTTCCAGATCACTTCAACATGTCACTTTAGATTCACTGAATAGTATAAAACTGTATTGGTTGACTAGGAAAACAAAAACAGAAAACTTTAGACCAGAGATTCCCGAAGTATGTGCCACAGCACCCTCAAAAGGGCACCACAGCACATAGGGGCGCCACATGGCACCATGTGGCCTCTTCTTCCAAGCTCACAGGCCAACAGGGTGCAAAATCTTAGTATGAGATCTCATGAGATATTTCGCTATTGTCATGAGATCTCAGGCTATTCATGCAACACTCATGCGGTGTTGGCCCAGCAAGCCTTGAAGAAGAGGCCACACTGTGCCACGTAGTGCCCCTGGGAATGCAAAGAGCGCCATGGCCCCGGTGAGTTTGGGAACCACTGCCTTCATCTTATCAAATACTTTTTTGCTTTCTTCAACATTTCTCAAACGTTTTGACCAAAAAGGAGTCTATGAATTTACCTTAAAAAGGTTCACTCTACCAATGGCAACTTCCAAGAATGTGAAATTCGGTGGAAATTCCACTGTTCTATTAGAAAGCAGAGGCTGTAAGGCACATCACAATGTCTTGTCCACTACCACTGAGTCCAAAATATCAATAGAGCTGCAGGTGCAGAAACATAAGTACTGTTGTTCAGTTGCTAAGTCATGTCCGACTCTTTGCGACCCCATAGACCACAGCACGCCAGGCCTCCCTGTCCTCCATGAGCTTCCGGAGTTCGCCCAATTTCATGTTCATCGCTTTGGTGACACTGTCTAACCATCTCATCCTCTGCCGCCCACTTCTCCTTTTGCCTTCAATCTTTCCCAGCATGAAGGTCTTTTCTAAAGAGTCCTCTCGTCTCATGAGGTGGCCAAAGTATTGGAGCTTCAGCTTCAGGATTTGTCCTTCCAGGGAGCAATCAGGCTTGACTTCCTGGAGGATTGACCGATTGGATCTCTTTGCAGTCCAGGGGACTCTCAAGAGTCTTCTCCAACACCATAATTCAAAAGCATCTATTCTTCGGCACTCTGCCTTTCGTATGGTCCAGCTCTCACAGCCATACATGACTACTGGGAAAACCATCGCTTTGACTAGGCGAACCTTTGTTGGCAGGGTGATGTCTCAGCTTTTGATTAAGTTGTCTAGGTTCACCGTAGCTTTTCTCCCAAGAAGTAAACGTCTTTTAATTTCATGGCTGCAGTCACCATCTGCAGTGATCTTGGAGCCCAGGAAAATAAAGTCTGTCACTGCTTCCATTTCTTCCCCTTCTATTTGCCAGGAAGTGATGGGAGTGGTTGCCGTGATCTTAGTTTTTTTAATGTTGAGCTTCAAGCCAATGTTGGCACTTTCCTCTTTCACCCTCATCAGAAGGTTCTTTAGGTCTTCCTCACTTTCTGCCATTAGAGTGGTATCGTCTGCATATCTGAGGTTGTTGATATTTCTCCCAGCAATCTTGATTCCAGCTTGTGAATCATCCAGCCCAGTCTTTCTCATGATGTACTCTGCATATAAGTTAAATAAGCAGGGTGACAGTATACAGCCTTGTCGTATTCCTTTCCCAATTTGAAACCAGTCGGTTGTTCCATGTCCAGTTCTAACTGTTGCTTCCTGACCCGCATACAGGTTTCTCAGAAGACAGATCAGGTGGTCTGGTACTCCCATCTCTTCAAGAACTTGCCACAGTTTGTTGTGATCCACACCATCAAAGGCTTTGGCATAGTCAATGAAGCAGAGGTAGATGTTTTTCTGGAACTCTCTTGCTTTCTCCATGATCCAGCGAATGTTGGCAATTTGATCTTTAGTTCCTCTGCCTCTTTGGAAACCAGCTTGTACATCTGGTAGTTCTTGATTCACATATTGCTGAAGCCTAGCTTGTAGGATTTTGAGCATAACCTTGCTAGCATGTGAAATGAATGCAATGGTGCGGTAGTTCAAATAATCTTTGGCATTGCCCTTCTTTGGGATTGGAATGTAAACTGATCTTTTCCAGTCTTGTGGCCACTGCTAGGTTTTCCAAATTTGCTGGCATATGGAATGCAGCATTTTGACAGCATCATCTTTTAAGATTTTGAGTAACTCAGCTGAAATGCTGTCAGCTCCACTAGCTTTGTTGTTAGTGATGCTTTCTAAAGCCCACTTGACTTCACATGCCAGGATGTCAGGTTCGAGCTCAGTGACCACACCATTGTGATTATCAGGAACATTGAGATCGGCCTTATATAGTTCCTCTGTGTATTCTTGCCACCTCTTCTTAATCTCATCTGCTTCTGTTAGGTCCTTGCCGTTCTTGTCCTTTCTTGTGCCTACCTTAGCATGAAATTGTCCTTTGACATCTCCAATTTTCTTGAAAAGATCTCTAGTCTTTCCCATTCTGTTGTTCGCTGGAGAAGGAAATGGCAACTCATTCCAGTACTCTTGCCAAGAAAACCTCATGGATTACAGAACAAAAAAGTACTGTACCAATGTAGGGGCATTCTTTCTGTGGCTCAGGTATCCATTGACTCTTTTCCCCCAGCATTTCTAAGCATTTGACGCCTAACCTGCATAGCAGCCTTTGTATGTAGGCACCTTTTGTATGATTTGTGCACCAAGGGCCCAATCCTCTTCAACCTTCCAGCACTAATGCAACAGCAATGCTGCCCTGAAGTGAGCAACTGTTCTTTCACCTTGAAAGACCTCTGTGAGTACTTCCTCACCTCAGGATGCAGCGCATTCCCCATTGACATAGCTGCATTGTTCCTGGACAGTTGGATAGGATTGGGCCCTAAATGTGTACACTAAATACAGATCATATATAGAGCCTTATATATGGAGCCTAGATATGTTCAGGTGTATGTACGTGAGCTGCTGTGCAGATGTGCCCTGAAATATGTGGTGGTGAGCACACCAATGATGGAGGAAGGGTAATATAAAAATGTGAAGAAATACTGTCTTCAACCATCGTCGTACACGGTGTTCTTTCAAAACGGGCATAGGTGCACGTGCGTGCGCACATGAACACACACCAGTATTTGAGGCAAAAACAATTAAAAGGGAAAACTGTCAATCATCAAATTTTTATTGCATTGTGAAGGTTGATGATGTGTGTGTTGGTGCTGGCCAGCTTATTTCGTGATAGGTGCTCATTTAGTGGTAGGTGCACCTATCCTGACCCCAGCACCCCAAGGTTGAAACTGGATGGAAACAGACACACAGAGACACAAACAAGCATAGACAAAGAGCCTGCCAACAGTCACTGTGGTCCAGAAGGACCAGAAGGTTTATTACCATGGTGATATTCTCAACAAATTGAGATGTCAGCTCAAAACTATCCATACTGATTTTCCCTGGCAGAGACCCACTGATCTATTCACTTAACATGTCCAAGCATATATCTTTCAAAGCATATGTCTCCTCCTTAAAACAGATCACTGTGCCTCCTCCTACAAAAAAAAAAGTGTGCATCATATAGAACTGTGTGCGCAAATCATGATTAACAGATGCTTTGGCATGTTCGTTGTGATACAGAATGAACTGAAAACGCTGATCTTTGACAAAAATCACTGGCCAAGCATAATTTCTCTGAGCTTAGTTTGAACTCATAACAGGCTCCCCCACCCACTCTTGGTTGTTTTGAAAAATGGAAGGATAGCTTGGTGCCCTCTAGTATCTCATAATTCCCTTTGTTTAAGGCAGGGGTCTCCAAACTATGGCCTGGGGGCCAAATCAGGGCCGCCACAAGATTTTCTCAGGCCCACAGCCACGTTTTTTGGTTAGAACATTTGCCAATTTTGACATTTTTACTTATTATATATAATTTTTCAGCTTAAACACAGTATTGTTTCTTTGTAATTGTCACATTTCTCTTTTGTTCTGAATCATATGATGATTACAAAAAAGATACAAGTAAAACGTATGCATTTGTTTGAACTTCATTCATTTATATAACTGATTTTTTTGGCCCGCAAAAATGTGTGATATGCATAATGTGGCCCTCACACTAAAAAGTATAGAGGGTTTAAGGGAATGCTTCTTACATTTTTGGATGCCTGATTTGTATTTAGAAGCAAACACAGCAGTATCGCATGTATATATACTAATTATGCTCAAGTGCATTGTTCCTTGGACAAAGCAAATTTCTCCGTTGAAGCAGAAGAGATACCTATGAGTTGTGTGAACAACACTGGTGGAAAATTGCATGCAGGAATGCTTCTGAACTCAAAAAGCTACCTGAAGAAATTTATAACATCAAGAAAAAGAGCTCTAAGAGTTGCCTTTTCCTTGAGATGCTGCTTTTCCACAAGTGGTAGGATTTTTTTTTCAAATTTTGTTTTAATATGGGAAAGAATTCAAGCATGCATTGACCCCCCCCCCCCCGGGCCTGAAGTGATTAGAAAATCTGTATCTTAAGAAATTTTGAGTCATTTGGTGACTGCAGAACATACTCCTCCTGGTGAGACAGCACTGGCTTTCTTTTGGAAGGTAAAGGAAGCACCTTTTTGAGATAACTCCATGTGCAAGTCTTGTCCCTTAAAGTCAAGTCAAGTCAAGAACCTTTATTGGCATACAAGAAATATTAACATAAACAGCCACAACTATTAAATTAAAGGGTTAGAGTTAGGTTCATTATCTCACTAAGAAAATTGGCTACAGCATTGGTAATCGGGGGGTAATAATCGCTGAGGAAAATAGGTAGAAGATTGGGAAAAAGAAAAGATAGAGACGATATCCACGGTTCCAAATATAATTGGCGTCAGAGGGTGTGAACTGGACAACTAAACAAAATGTGGTCTAGAGAGTCAACAGAAGTATGACAGAAAAGACATAATCTATCAGCAGATGGAATGTTGGAAGGAAATATGTTTAATCGGGCCAACATAAAAGTTCTTCGCATACTTGGTTTAGTTAATACAATAAAATAATTAAATGGTTTAGCTAACGCAGGGGATAAACCAAAAAAACTCGGAGAACAAGTAGGATTAAGGAGAGTATGGAAGTGGTCGAATTCAAACTGAAACAATTTGGTTTTAATAATAGAGAAAGCTTCAGGAAATTTTGTATCTACCAAGGCCTCGTGAGACCTATTGATGATAATTTGGCTTCAATAATGTTTAACCAAGGAGAACTCCTTAAAGTCCAAATAGGGCCTGCTGAGCTTGTCCCTGAATGTCCTGCAGAAGGGAAGTTTTGAGTGCAACCTGTGTCTAAAAAAACACCTGTGTAAGTTAAATCTCTTTGGCAACAGGGGAACGTCCAAAGATGTTGAATTTGCAGATACAGTACCTGGAACTTCTAAGGATGAGATAACTGGACATACTGTACATCACATTAGGGTTAGTTGAGCAATGCAGGAAGCTCCGAAGCAATTTCAGATGGGTTTAGAAACATGTGCTGTATTGCATGATGATACCAGTGCAAAAAGAATCTTGATATGAAGAAGTTTCAACACTGATGACTCCAGAACAGCAGCATAAAGAAAATTGAAGTGGTTGAGTTTTAAAGACATCCAAACATAAATCAGCCTGTCTATATCAGCAAGGAAAATTGAAAGCAACTTTGAAGCTGAGCGATGTTGCATGCATGCGTGTGTGATAAATCTGAGCACTGCTTTGGGCATCAGGAAGTCCTCCTCTTCTGCATGACTGTTGTGTAACCAGGGTCCAAAGCCTTCGACAAAAAGAAATTTGTAATAAAAGTGCCAGTTTGGCTACAGATAGTATTAGCTTGTGTTTACTTCTTCCAGGTGGCATTCTGAATAGCCTTTAGACTGCTCATTTGTACATGAATTGAGATATAAACAACCACAAATTTGATCTTGACCTACATTCTCAAAATGCAAACAACTAAAAAGCCTTGTTCGTTCACTTCCAAGAATGCTGTGGGACTTGGGACTGCTGCAGCCATTTCCCCAAACATTATCAGTAGTGTTAATCGCTGTAAGCTGTCTCAAAAATATGTCTTTTATGGAAGGAAAGGCAGGATATAAATGTTTTAAATAAATAAATAGTGGACACAATCCAGCTGAAGTCAAGCATTCCTTCACTTTAATGGGAGAGAATCCTATGTGCTTAATGGCACAATCCTGTCCGATCCACCTACTGTGACAGTGGAGTGTGTGCTCTGCTGGCAGCAACTGTTGCAAACAATCCATAAGGAAAGCGCACCAGTTAGTGCTGGGGGCTGTGAACTATCACACCAGCATCAATGCAAGGAGCAGCATGCACCAGAACAAGTAAATTCCCACTGGTCAACCTGGGGCAGAGAAGGGCGGGAGAGGACAAGGAAGGGGCAGAACATAAACATAAACAGAAAGGGCTGGGAGAAGGGCAGTGATGGGGCAGGTGAGAGGACTGGGTCTGAGAGGGGGAGGGATCGGTGCCAGCAGCGCACATCATATCCTATCTCCTTCCAGGGCCTGATCTGATTACTCAGGTCAACATGGACTTGCACCAGCAATTTAAGTAGAACAGGCCTGTGTTGCCCCATTGAGACTACTGGAGTTTTCACTGGGGCAAGGAGACATATATCCCCATACATCAGGGATACCTCCGGTAGCTGTAATTCCCCTGAAGGTTGCAGTGAAAGCCACACCGTCGCTGCTGCATCAGCACAGGGGAATTTATGTAGGCTTGAGCTGTTATTCTTGTTTATAGAAATCAGCTGTACTTAGTGCACATGTTTTGGTTGCTCAGGCCCGAAGTTCATCACTCTTTTCATTGTAAAAAAATGCTTCACAATGTGTATCCCTTCAGTTGGCAGTGCTGAGAACAAAGGAGTGTCCTACTTTCCTCACATTTGTTCTTTTCTGAAGAGTCTCCCATGGAGACTTGGGCCAATAAAAGAGGCCACCTGTATTCGCTTTCCCTTAAAGTGGTTTTATCCCGAACAATGATGAGAGTATACATGAATAAAACACCAAAGTACCATCGCACTTTATGGACACCCACGCACAAAGGATAAAGCTCACAAATGTTGTTTAGGGCTCAGTCCTCTTAAAAACAATGACTGGCACGCATGGTGGAATTCCTGGGATGGCACCACCTCTGAATGTGGGTGGGGATCATGGGTTGGAATGATCTTCTACAGAAAAAGAGTATTTGTAGAAAAATGGCACAGCAGGAGAAAGGGAGGGCTTGAACTCTTTCTTTGCCTAGCTCCCCCCTCCCCTGGAATGCATGAGACACAGTTTATGGATTATTATTATTATTAGACCACATTTATTTAATCAATGCCAATCATCAAGGAACTGTCAAAAACTCAGTGGGCCCTATCTCAAAAACACCCCCTTTTGGTGCAGGCACCTACCCTGGAGGAGACAAGTTACTGTCTGTTCCCCTGTCCATTCTCTCCCTTGCTCCCTTCCCTTGCTGGGAACCACCTGCTGATGACCCCCCTTCTCAGTGCCAATCCCTGAAGGTGATGGTTTCCAAACCATCAATTTTGATTGGCAGCTTCCTTGACCAACAGGGGCATTGGCTTTGGCTTCCCTTGAGGGTTAAAATTATTGGAAACTTCTTATTGGTGATGGGGGAAAGCAGAGTAGGGTAAGCAGTGGATTCTCCCTTAGGACATCACCACACGGGAACCTCCCTCACCCTGGCTGACTGCTATTAACAAAAGACACATGAGGCAGAGGCTTGGTAAAGATGCAAAAAGAAAGGTTTACTCACAGTTCCATCCAGTGCATAGCTACAGCGTCTGATTAGGATCAGAGGTACAACTAACACTTGGAAGGCAATGCCCTACATTTGCATTGCCGTGCATGGAGGTGTGCTTAAGATGGCAGGGGCATCAGAGCCCTTGGTATGCACATCTTATCAGCTTGGTGGTCAGAGGACAAAAGGGACGTGCTCAGAGCAGAAGGGAAGGAAGGAAGGCCAAGGCCACACCCCTGCAGGAATCGCAGAGAGGACAGGTAAGAAGGGTCTAGGTCACAGGAAATCACATTTTCCCCTTTGGACATTAGACTGCCCCCTCTAGACAGCAGACAGAGTTGTGCCAACTCCAACAAAAATCCTATATATCAGTGGTTCCTAAACTGTGGATCTGTTGCCTATCAGTGGGTCATGACCCAATTTTGGGTGGATTGCAAAGCTGACGGTAGATTAAGCCATGTCATCAAAGGTTAAACAGCCTGCTACCTGGCGGGGGAGGACTGGTGCTCAATTGCCATGATAGTCATAGAATCTTGAATAGCTGCTAAAGTGAAAAATTTTTTAGGTTAGTCCTGATGCTAAACATTTTGGGGACCACTGCTGTACATGGTATAAGGTGGTGGGTTTTATGGTTTCCATGGCTCACAGTTTGGGAACCATTGCCTGAAGGGGTCAAAGTGGCTGAATTGCATTGCCTTCTCCAAGTCGAAAAACCTTTAAGCCTTGCAATCCAAGCCAGTATCCCCCAGCCAAATCATCTCTGGATATTGGCCCTGGCTCCCTGGTTTTCCTGGATTGTGTCCACTTTCACACTCTGATCACACTCCAGACATTTGTCCACCAATATGCCCATCATTGATTTACAGCTACTGTTACTTTGGCTCTAGCCAATACACTCTTCCAAGCCAAATTCTGCTTGAAATGGAAAGCAATACTCAACCCCCAATTTACACAAGCACTGCTACCTGCTGGCTCCCTGAGCCAGATGTAGTTGCAGAGAAGTGATGATGTCACCGCAGTTACATCAGGACTAATGTACATGGGGTGACCAAGTGTTCCAGAAGTTTTTTTAAAGCAACAGAAGCTGCCTATGTTGCTGGCTTCTGTCAGTTTCAAAAGTAAGGGGCAGCCGTTTGGAGAAGCACATGACCTCTCTGAGTGATTGTGAAGGGGGCAGAAACCTCCCCCCTTGCAGCCACTCAGAGCAGTCACATGCTGGTTCTGAACGGCCACTTTTTTTGTGAGTAAGTGACTAAGGCCAGCAGTGCCGCCAGATTTGGTTGCTTCTCTCCCCAAAAAAGAAAACGAAAACAGGGGAAGAGGGCAGGGCTCAGACTGGAGCAGATCTGGACCACCATGATCTGAGGGCTGAACCCTTCATCCTCAAACCAGCACGGTCCGGAACTGTGCCAATTAGAGACCCGCCCTCCTTTCCCCTTTTTTGTAAAGGGGGAGAAAGGGGTGTCCCTTAGATTGGCACAGTTCCGGACCACTTAGATTGGCACAGTTCTGGACCTCTTCGCCATCAGATTGGCACAGTCTGGAATTGAGACAATGCTACCAGCATGATTCCATACCAATCTGAGGCCTGCTCCCTTCTCCTCCTCTAAAACAAGGAGAAGGGGTGGGCCTCAGATTGGCATGAAATGGCACACTTCAAAAAAAAAAAAAAAGCGGCATCCGAGCATATGCCATTGCGGTGGGCGTGGTGGCACCCTCTGCATCTGCCCCCCCAAGGCATTTTCCCCTGTTGACTGCCCCCCCGGTACGCAAATTTACACAATCACAAGCGATTTATAAAAAAGATGTTCAGGCTGGTTACATTTTCATGGCAGGCAATTGAAATGTAGATTTAGACCTAATAATTAAAATGTAATTTTGTTTTGGTTTATTGCCTAAAACAAAATTGAAAACAGGGTTTTGTTCTGTGGTGTCTCCATTCACTATTGGGGGAACAGCACTGTGCAACTACCATCAATTTGAGTCTTGCCTATTGCTAATTCCGTGTACAGAGTGCTTTTCAGTTTTTTGCTTCAGTATTCACTCCTCCAATCATTCCAAGGTCATGTCTTTTAGCATTTTGTTGATATGTTTATTTCATTCTTCCTTTGTTTGGCCTTGGTGTTTGCTTAGCTTAACACTACATGAGGGCCGGCCTTAAGCCAATGTGACCAATGCCATCACACTGGGCCCCACACTTGTGGGGGGGCACTCACCAATGCAGTAAGCAGCTGCAGCAGCTGGGATCTCTGTGGGCTTTACGTCAATGGGGTGAGAACAGCAGATTTGCCTTGGGTTCTCCTACCTGCCCCTGCCTCCGAATTGCCCAAAATGGGCCTCCTGGAATTGCTGATGTCATCATGTCACCACTAACTATGACCAGATGCCGTGCGCTGCACCACAAGCACTTTTCTTGGTGAGTGGGGCCCCGCAGGGAGGGAGGGCATGGGAATGCCCTGCATTGGGCCCTACTGCTCCGGGAGCCGGCCCTGCATTGCATATTCCACTAGCCCCTTTTAGGGCACAATCCTAACCAACTTTCTAGCAACTAGGTAGGGCCAATGGATCTCTGAGGTGAGGGAACAAACATTCCCTTACCTTGGGGAGGCCTCCGTAACTACTACCCCATTGCAGAATGCAGAACATGCCCCATTGGCACAGCTATGTCAGTGCTGGAAAGTTGGTTAGGATGGCGCCCTGAATCTTATCCCTAAGCCTGCTTCTCTCTATCTGTTCCCCATTCCCTGGTCCCCTGAGTGCCTTCCTTCCCTAGCAGCTTCTGTTCTCAAAGCTTGACCTTTCCTTGCTCAGCCTATCTGAGCTGCCATGTTATGGAGGGTGAATAGCATCTTGCCCAGTCCAAAGTGAGCAATGCCTACCCTTCCCAACTGCTCATGTCCACATGCTGGTTGTTGCCTTATGCCAATCTCCCTCTCCTCTTTCTTCCCCTGTTTGTATTGCATTGGTTCTGTGCTCACCAGTCATCACCTGGTCTCTTTAAGTTGACCTCCAAGACGCATGCTACATCTTGAAGCCCCACTTTATCTGGGGTGCCCAACAATGCCTGACTACTGCTGTTATGATACCCAGTGCTTGTTGCCATCTGTTCTCTCTCCCCCCTCTCTCTGACACACCCCTAATTAGCTTCCTGTGGGGAAAATGAGTTGAAGCCCTGCTGAATCTTGTGCATCGTGCTGGGGCCTAATTTTCTGCCAGCCTACAGTCTCCCAGAGTGGCTCACAAAGTGTAATATGTGAAAATGTTTCTCTTTTTCCATGTGAATTGATGATTGTAAGCTGCCTTTAGTATTGCATTCCTCATGGGGAAGGGCAGGATATAAATCTTACAAACGAACGAACGAACGAACGAACGAACGAACGAACGAACGAACAAACAAACAAACAAACAAACAAACAAACAAACAAACAAACAAACATGCCTGGCTCATTGCTATCATTTCTGTGCCCAGTGCTATCATGTCTCTCTCTCTTGGCTCTAGATCACTCTGAGCTACATCGCAATTGCAATCTGAGTCACAATCATGCGGGCGTTTACCTGAGATCTTACATCTTCTCCTTGAATCCAGGTTCCCTGCCCAAGACCACAGCCCATTTCACTGCAGTCCAGTGGGCACTTGTGACCACTGTGCCCACACAATTGCTGCTGCCCATGCCAAGGAGGAAGAGACTGAGCCTCCCACACACACCTCCTTCTGCCTGTCTCAGAGAGAGAGAGAGAGAGAGAGAGAGAGAGAGAGAGAGAGAGAGAGAGAGAGA